>JABACO010000002.1:2550556-2710556 GCA_013339895.1 Ephydatia muelleri | reverse complement strand
CATGGATGAGCCATGAGTGCATGCATGAAACCCAACCTGCATACATGTTATGAACATCAATCAGATGTTTTTTCATCCTTGTAGTAGACCCATCACTGCGAGGAATCCAAACGGTTTCACCTCCCTTTTGACATAAAGCACACAAAGCCCATTTGTCACAGTTAGCGCGAGGAGAGAGCTTATAGTGCTTCCACAGCCACACGTTCAAAAATTTAGGACCAAAAGGATGGAATGTACCCTTAACGTCAGGTTTCAGTTCCGCACTAGTAGGGCCGCACTGTTTCATTTTCTTAGCAGCAGGAGGCCCACAAACTGATATGTCATCTGATTCAGATCTGGATCCTGCAATTGCTCCATCCGGAAGACTGTAAACTTGAGAACTTAAGCGCTTGCGCCAACGTATGTATGGCTAACGGCAGGGCCGGATTTAGACAGTTGTGAGCCCTGGGCAATTATACTTGGTGGGGCCCCCCCTAAGAACTGTTTAACCCATCATACATGTACATGTATACTGAAATAATACACAATTAATGTAACACAGACACGCGTAGGCAATGAACTGGTAGAATCACACACAATAGGAAGTTTATATAAGAACTATTTCTGAAAACAGCGTTTCCTAGACTTTGCATTAGCAAATTCATCTTTCACATCCGAATAATCTAGTTGCTTGGTTATATCGGATTCTATACTCATGATTGCAAGATAATTCAGACGATCTTGGCTCATAGTTGATCTTAACTGGTTTTTTAAAAGTGCCAATCGAGCTAGAGAATGACCGTTCTCCAGAGCAGTTGATGCACATCAGTGAAAGGTAAATTCGCAAAGCAGTTGTGACATTTGGAAATGTAGAGATCACATTTGCTTTCAAAATTGTACTTAGCATCTACTGAGCATTTGTTCTTTCTTTACTAGCCTGGGTACCAGCCTGGAGGGTACTGTGGTTTGGCTCGTTTTGAATACTAAATCCAAAAGACAAAAGCCTAGGCAGTTGCTTTGTAGCCTATTCTATTCATTAAGCTGTTCTTTCCGCTTCTTTCGCTTCGATGCTCCACTTCGCACACTTCTATTCTCGATCTCTTGCTCCGGCTCTTTAACTCGCTTAATTAACGCAGATTAGTAATTTAGAACGAGTTACAAAAAAACATGAATATCATTATTATGAGCACCATGGGGGGCCCCCTCAAAAGCAGTGGGCCCTGGGCAACCGCCCCGGTTGTCCCCCTTAACGGCTCTGTAACAGATCAAACGGCAATAAAAATCAATACATTTGCTTTTATATAGTGTTCACCAAACTGGCATATACATGTAATCACATGAATGAATGCTAGGCATGCATGTGCTTGTCTAGCAAGTCAGTAGCAACACCTCACTGTCAGGGGCAGGCTTTTGCCTGTTCTTGCTGAGTTGTTCACAACTCCATGCATGACAGGCTCCGATCGCAAAATGTATACATCATACATGTAAATTACATCACTTGATAACCGTGTAATTTTTTTACGGTTCCCGGTTATTCTGCTAAAAAAAAACTGGCGGTTTAGTGATTCGCGACCAGTATTACGTCATGCAATTTTTCTGGCGGTCACGGATACGGTCAACCGTATCGCCGATTTGCCGGTTTTCACGGTTGACGGTCCAACCGCGGCAACACTGGTTCGTAATGGAAAGTTTTTGGAGAATATTTCCATGCTGGTTTGGGTACGACACGACAGGAAAGGCCTGGCATGAGGCGTAGTACAACGTTGATTGTATTCTATTGCCATTCATGCCGCGTGTAGCGTCAGTTGTATTCTTTATTCTCATTCGGCCCACATCTTACTGGATGCATGTACAGTATTATGTGTGTGTGCGTTTGTTATGTGTGTGATGTGTATGGATACTGTGGCAGTAGAGATAGTGACAGCTACTCTGTTCATGTGTGTGTGTGTGTGTGTTGTGTGTGTGTGTGTTGTGTGTGTGTGTGTGTGTTGTGTGTGTGTGTGTGTGTGTGTGTGTTGTGTGTGTGTGTGTGTGTGTGTTGTGTGTGTGTGTGTGTGTTGTGTGTGTGTGTGTGTGTGTGTGTGAGTGATAGTCTACCCACACATGATTGTTCTGCATGGATGCATGCATGCATGCATCTTTGGGCAGGGACATAATCATTATCACCAGTGACCTACATGTATTCACAGTTGCATCAAAGTGCAAAGTGTATTGCTACTTTGAATTCGTGCATTGTTGAGTTCACTGCCACCAAGCTCTAGCTGAATTACAGTTCATTTATTTTTTACCCACAACACAGAAAGAGCATCAGGTATCTGGTCTCATTGGAGGAGCAATTCACTAGACTGGAAGTTGACCTGAATGTGTAAGACTGTGGTAGTGTTGTGTAGATAACTATTTATGTAGTCATGGTGATGTGTAGTTTATAAGAGTACACAGTGCCAGAGTATTATGTAGATTGTATATCTATTAATTCACTGTTTCAATCCGACCAAGTATGCCATTTCAATGGTATTTGCGCTTCAGGGATGGCATAGTCGGTAGACTTGAAACAGAATGCATAGTGTTGTAGCCTGGACCTCTTGTACTAATAGTGTTGTAGCCTGGACCTCTTGTATTAATAGTGTTGTAGCCTGGACCTCTTGTATTAATAGTGTTGTAGCCTGGACCTCTTGTACTAATTAACATCACCCCTGTCCTGTTTGCCTAAGTCCATGAACATGCTTAGTGATACCCGCATTAAGCCCACCACTCCCACAGGGTCTTTCAAACGATGTGGTTCACTTTAGGCAGGGGAGGGATGGTCCTAATGCCATTACCCCGCCCTAGCAGTTCCTCAAGTTCCTCAACACCCTGGTGGGAGGGTTTGCCCGCCACCTGGGGGCGGTGCCATCATGAGTGTGGTGGCCTGTGGCATCCAGCAGACCACTAGCGACAGGATGGTGGAGATCAGAGCAACGTAAGTGAAACATCATCGTACCGTAAAGTGAATTGATTATGTACAGTCGGTGTATATGTGATGTGTCCTGGACTGTGAGGTTTGGGTGTATATGATAGGTGGAGGAGGTGTGGGTGTTAACTAAGTCAACAGTGTGAGTGTATCACATATGATAGTTGGTGCAGCTCAAATGGGGTTGGATGAGCAGATTAGACACTTATGGGCATTGTTGAAGGGCGCAAAACTGATGTTGTAATATGTGTGTCCTCTTCTTAGATTGGTAAACATATCATAATCCATATATAACTGCAATTGAAGTACATACTGCATACTTGATGACCTTGTCCCCATTGGATTGTTATTCAAAATTAAATTGTACAGCAATGCACAGTCATGCTGGTTCACACCCCTTATGTATGTGTATGTGTTAATGTGCATAATGTTTGTATACATGTCCAAACACACACACACGTATGTATGTGAATGCATGTATAACACACCTATGGCTTCATTCTATATGGGTGCGTAATAATAATACGCATGGCTGGTTCATGCACATGTAAATGGCGTGTACTATTCTTGAGCACTATACTATACAACATGCACTTACACACTAGCAAATATGCACATTCATTGTATTTGATTAGCAGTTCAAAGAGCCATCAATTCTATTCTCCATTTATCTACCGATTGAAACTGGAATTCTGTGTTCTTCTATTAGTACTGCATGTGTTCCGCTAGCACTCCAGAAGCATTTCCTTTCTTTCTCTGTACAAATACAAAGAGTTCTCCCTTGGAAAATGAGTACACTATACACAGATACATGCAGCTACATGTAGTACCCCATAGGATTGGTCCTCTGTATATATTTTGCACACACACACACACACATGCATACACACATGCACACACACACACACGCATACACACATGCACACACACACACACACACAGAGTGCATGTACATGTGGCAGTGCAGCACTGAAGATGCACGTAAGACTTTTTCCTACAGAGCAAGTACAGTTGGCATAACCCTATCTAGTTTACTTCAATCTTTATGCCTTGCCCTCTCGGATATGTCTTATGTACATGTAACTCACGTAAATGACTTTGGTCTCTTCTGACAGCTCATAAGGGTGCACGAACAGCTGGCTCACACACTGATATGCATGCGCCTGAACATGTGACTGTCAAACAGCTTATTGCATATTCTGGTACGCAACATGTGCATAGTACACTTGCGCACACACATACATGTACATACACACACACATTAGGCACAAAAAATAGCACTCCAATAATGATACATGCACATTTTCTGTCTTGTTGCTGAATGTGATTAACAGCTCATTTTAGTCTCCCTCGAAACATGATTCCTGTACATACAGTACATAGGTACATGTAGCGTCAGAATCTTGGGCATTTGTATGTTTTTTTGAGTGGTGCATGCTGTGTACACTTAGCAGGCCCAACTTACCACAGATACATGTACATGTAAGTATATGTACAATAATATTCATTGACCTATTAGTGAATTGTGTAGGTGGTAAGTTTAGTCTTGCAAGCTAGTAAAAAATTTCATTAACCAAGGCCCCCTCCCCCCTCCCCCCCCCCCCCCCCCCCCCCACAAAAAATAATAATAATTTTAAAAACATTGCATGTGCTTTTAGAGCTCTTTTGTAGGGTGCCAGTATATAAGGGGAACACAGAGAGTACAGAAGTCAGTCTCCATAGATATAGAAATTGAGAATAGAATCAGTCACAGTGGCCTTCGTTTGATCAAGACTGGTATGCATTTGCAGAGAACACGTTCAAAGAGACATACCATATAATTTGAGACTGCTATGTTTTGCTACAAGTGTAGCAGTACGTATTGATTGTTTGTGTTTGTTTGTTTGTGTATGTTTGTTTGTTTGTGGGCGTGTGTGTGTGCATTTGTGTGTGTGTGTGTGAAGTCCAAAAAGATTTCCTGGGCCTCTGTATTTAAATTCAACCAAAATGTGGCTACACTGCTATGTCAAGTGCAGTACTGAAGAACTTGAGAAACCAGGCAAGGGGGTGCAAGCTCCCTATGGACCCAGGCCCCCCCACCCCCACCCCCCACACACATACTCACAGATGTATGTATTCTCACATTCAGCAGCTATTGTGTGGGGGGGGGGGGGGGGTATCAGGTGGTCATGTACATGTAGTGTTTAAAATCAGTTATGTCTCCTTATCCCCGATCATGCTGGTTGCTGGGTTGTCCAGGGATGTCATGTTTTCTATTTATTTGTCTTATGTATGCATTTAATTAATACAATGACAATTAACAATACATGAGTGTGTCTTAATGCGATACATGTAGATACAATATCATGGGTTGATAAATGAAGGAGTGAGCTAGAATTCAAAGTGTCATAAGCTGGTGCAGAACTGCTAGTGCACTTGGATGTTCTGCCTGATTGCACTGCGCACACAAATTCTTATAAGGCTCTGGTACTGTATCTGAGTGGATGGTGGTTCAGGTCATAGTTTATATGAACCACATACTTTAGCAGTGATTTGGAAACCATCCATTGTACCCCAGAGACTCTGCGGGATGTAGCGAGTTCTATAAGAACACATCCAAAAGAATATATATCTGCGGGAGTTGATCTGTTTCCATCATAAAACATCTCTGGGGCCTTGTAGGGCACGGTGCCTGCACCACACCCCTTTGATGTTTTGATAGTAGCTAGATGGTTTTGCAACCTTGCCACTCCTTAGTCACACACAAAGACATGCAATGACTTCCAGTAACCTGTATATAATGTATTTTGAATGCATACAACTTTTAGATACCCACTTACCTGATGTTAGATGGTTTTTATATCATGCTGAATAACTTTGCATGGGGCTCCTGCCATGCATGTAGGTTAACGCTTTGAACGCCAAGTGCATATATATAATATACATGCATTCTCACACAACCATATAATTGCCTGTGTCTGACATGCATCATACAGATAATTATATGGTTGTGTGAGTGTATTGCACTTGGTGTTCAAAGAGTTACAGCTTTGGTAATCTGCACAGCGATGTCTCTTACAGTACTTGTGTCAAGCTGTGTTAATATCATACATGTACACGTATCATTTAGACATCATTCAAAATATACATAGTTGCTTACAGGTAATGCCTGTTTGAAGATCACTTGCAGCCATTAACCAGGTTCATGACTATCACTTTTATTGCTGCTGATGCCCATGAGTGTAATGATGTTGGGATGCCGAGTTGTCTGTTGTTTATGAGCACTAATATTTTGTATCTCCCTTTTCATTAGTACAGACTAACCTCATAATCTGAACCTCTAGTTAGCTTCATATCATCATCCATCTTGATCATTTAAATGGCGACTTGTGTGCCCAGATATTACCCTTTGATGACAACACCAAAGGTTCCAGTACCTAATGTTTCCTCAGTGACCTCCAAGTTCTCATATGGTATCATCAACTCATGAGGTAAAATGAAGAGAGCAATTTAATTAACAATCAGCTTTCACAGATGTGTGTTTGCTACCAAGCCAACAGGGACCATGATACATCATGCTTGTTACAGAAGCCATGTTACTTGTCACAGGGAAGGGGGGGGGGGGAGGGGGGGTTTAGGTGACCTTAACACACCTTTGCAACTTATATAGTGGTAGGTCATAAAGATAACCACAAAGCCATGATCACCTTTCTGGGAAGCCATAGCATAGCACCTTTAGATTTTCCACCTTTCTGAGGAATACTAACTTTTATTGAATCTTCTCCGCTATCCCAGGGGAACTGAATCTCCTCTATCCCGGGGAACGGAATCTTTTTCATCCTGGGGAACTGAATATTCTTCATCTTGGAGAACTGATTCTTGAATTGGGATTCTTTATGTATGCAAAATGCAAATCATTTTTTATATATGGGATCATTTCCCCGAAAAGGGACCTAACCCATGTTTTTTCAAGATGTCAATTTTGTGATATTCTAGAAGTCTGAAATGTCCTCTACACATTGTTTCTTACAGACTGAGAATCGGAGTATTTGTCATGGAGTTGTAAGGCTCTGAAAATTTTATGTAATATAATGTATGCCCTAGGTCCTTTATTGCAGAAATGATCCCATATGTCTAACCTTCAGTGAGGTCAATAACATTTGTATGCAGTCGCTGCCTTTTACTGCCCTTTTGATGGTCAGTCGCTCTCTATAAATGCAAGACATTCTTAGTCAAGTTATCGCACGTATGTCTCGACAGTTTCTGAAACGAAATATATGCATTTTATTACACTATGTAAGAATACAAAATATTAACTTTTAAAGTTAAGGGCATCATACGTTATGAGTTGAGCACAATTCTAACCACTTATATAAACAATGCCTATTATCTTGATCTGTATAAGAGTCTTAGTGACCATTTTTTAGACATGCACAGCTGGCATCAATAGCTACTTTTTTATTATTCATATTCAGCTCAGAAACAGAAAACCATGTGTTATGTGTACGGCGATAATTGACCACTAACAAAACATATAAGTGGGTGCAGGATAATGAATTTCTTATGCTACTCACATTGGATTCCCATGGCACTGTGAATTGACACACTTATTAATGTAACGCAAGTATGAGAACTCATATGGTGCACACAACTGACCAGCTAGAGTTCTATGAAAATAGACATTGGGGGGAAAGGTATAGACAGTGTAAATTCAAAACTGAATGTGACATGACTTAAAAAAAAATAATCTTAATTATGTAGACATGAAGAAAATGCTGTACAGCACAGAGCTTAACGAATGTTTTTCATTGCTCGCTTGTTATACTTTTGTTTGGCAGTAGAGTAGTATTTCTCTTCAACCATTGTAGTATTTAGTGGCTTGAAGCAATGATATTTCTGTGTTCCAGGCACAGTTTGTGATTTCTCAAATCTTTCTTGCAGCAGTTGTGCTTCTTCCTTATACTCCTCATTGGGAAATATATCCGTGCAATTTCTTTCATTGCAAATTAATACAGCTGCTTAGCGTTCATTATCTGACTCTCATTTGGCCTCTGTTAACTTGCTTCCAGTCGCTTTAAAGTACCAGCCACACCAACGGCTGCAGTTTTGCCAAGTGATGTGGCAAAAAAGTGCCACTCAGCTTGAACATCAAAATCTTCTGCACGATGACAAAGATTAATAAAATTCTTCCTATTTTTATATTGGGGAGCACAACCATCAGAAATGTAATATATCTTTCTAGGCCTTCTAAATGTGCTAGTGAGAAATTCAATAAGCTTTTAAATAAATGAACTGCAATAGTCTCATGGTCAGTGTTTTCACTAATAACAACACAGCAAGTGTGCAGAAGATGTCCCATTATTTTGGTAGTAGCATACAAATGGATAAATAGTAGCATACGTTGAATGCCAATGGTATGATTGAACTGCATCCTGAACAATACATTTATAGTTTTCAGAGAAATTTGCAACCACTAAATATTCATCTTTAAACTATTTTGAACCTTTGCTATAAATCATTGTACTTCAAACTTTGCAGCATATCAATAAATGTATATAAAAATTCCCTTATTGGCTGTACAACAGTAATTAGGCTGGAGTGATCCGTTTGTGTCCACTGGCAAGGGCAGATAAAGGTATTCTGGAAGGGTAGACATTATGTTGAGGACAGGTTGGTGTGCGGTCTCCGAAACCAGAAGCTTCATCAAAGGCTACTCGCTGTCTAATCTTAACTTTACTAAGGCTTAGCACAGACGGCTGAATTATCCGAGCAGAATGCCAAAGACCTCCAATGACCTGAGACAATGGAGTTACACGTCGTGAACAAAGAAGGGCAGGAAAGAACAATGCCCACTAAGCAGCTTCTGAGTGTCGTTTCAGGGCGGCAGACTGCAACAATTGTGGGAAACGCGCGTACGAGGGCACATAGCTCAGCATGTAGACAGAATCCGGAGTCCTGACAGACATCCGACATCGTCGGCGTCGGATAAACAGAGAGTCCCATGCAAGGTCAAGGGAGATGAAACAAGATTCTCCAGAGCTCCTGCAAACAGACACCCTGTATAATTTCCGTTCACCAGATCCTCTGAAAGCTCCAGTAAAGGTCAACAACGTTACAATTGAAATGGAGATAGATACCGGAGCAGCAGCTTCGGTCATTAGCAAAAGAACGTATAAAAATGCGTGGGTCAGGGAGGCACGTCCCTCCCTTTTGACCACTGATGTGCTGCTTCGCACTTACTCAGGGGAAAGACTGAACATTCGTGGGGAAATTAAGGTCGATGTGCAGTTTCGAGATAAACAGGCTAGATTGAATTTATTGGTAGTGCATGGTGGGTAATGTTCCCTCTTTGATGGGAAAGGATTGGATAAGTGTGTTACAGCCTAACTTTTCTTTGCTCAGGTCTAGTACTGATGGCTGCCTCCAATCATTCAGTCTTGTTTAAGGAGGAGCTGGGTCAGATAAAAGGAGTGAAAGTCAAGATTTATGTGGATCCTAAGGCCAGGGCCATTGTTTTTCAACCAAGACCAGTGCCATATGCCTTGCGAGCTAGAGTGGAGGAAGAGCTAAAGAGATTGAAGGCAACAGGCATTATAGAACCTGTGACTCACTCTGATTGGGCAGCTCCTGTGGTTCCAGTGGTCAAAAGGAGATGGTAGCATTCGTCTGTGTGCAGATTATAAGTTAACTGTAAATCGAGTTGCAAGCCTGGATAAATACCCGTTGCCACGCATTGAAGACATGATATCATCCCTAGGAATAGGGAAGGTGTTTACAAAGCTAGACCTGGCCAATGCTTATTTGCACGTAGAACTGGAACAAGAATCAAAGAAATATGTTACAATCTCTACGCACAAAGGCTTGTTCAAATATAACAGATTGCCTTTTGGTGTGGCTTCAGCTCCTGCCATACAATAGAAAACATCCTAGGGCATTGGTGTATCTGGATGATATCTTGGTGGCAGGATCATCGGAGGAAGAGCACATGCAATTACTAGAGATAGTTTTGGCTAAGTTGGAAAATGCTGGGATAAGGTTAAAGAGGTCTAAATGTCTCTTTATGTTACCTTCTATCCAGTACTTAGATCATCACATTTCAGCAGAGAGAATTTCCCCAGCTGAGGGCAAGAAGCGTGCTGTATTGGATGCCCCTGTACCTCAGAACATTCCTCAGTTACGTTCATTCCTAGGGCTAGTGAACTACTATGGAAAGTTCCTCCACAAGTTGGCTGACACTCTAGACCCTCTCCACCAGCTGCTTCGGAAGCATGAACCATGGCACTGGGGACAACAGCAGGAAAGGGCTTTTGACAAAACTAAGTCACAACTTACATCAACATGTATCTTGACTCATTTTAATCCAGAAAAAAGACTAGTGCTATCATGTGATGCATCGCCCAATGGATTAGGAGCAGTGTTGGCTCATCTGTTTGAGGATGGTTCAGAAAGGCCAATTGCATTTGCTTCCCACTCATTGGCCCCAGCAGAAAAGAAATATTCCCAAATAGAGAAAGAGGGCCTGGCGATTATGTATGGAGTAAAAAGATTCCACCAGTATTTGTTGGGTAGGTACTTCATTGTATACTCTGATCACAAACCTCTTCAATATCTGTTCTCTGAGTCTTGACCTATGGCATCAGCAAGAATCCAGAGATGGACATTGATATTGAGTGCCTACAACTACTGTATTGTGTACAGATCAGCAAGGGAACTTAGTAGGCTTCCTGTAGAAGAAGCCCCAAAAGAGGTCTTCTTGCATGGAGAGATGATGTTGACACTTGGGGCACTCTCAGACGAGGACCGCCCTGTGACTGTAACCTCTATCCGAGCCTGGATAGCTACAGATCCCATATTGGCTTGGGTTAAATTAAGCATTGGTCCTTGGTGGTTGGCCAGGAGACACCAACCTTTGTGGTGAGCTAAGAACATACCAGCAAAGGGCTATGGAGCTCAGTGTGCAGGATGGCTGTGTGCTGTGGGGTAGTAGGGTGGTGATTCCTCCTGCAGGATGTGCCCATGTGCTGCAGTTGTTACATGAAGGGCATCGTGGCATCACAAGAATGAAGGCCCTGGCCAGAGGAGTGGTTTGGTGACCAGGGATGGACTCAGAGTTGGAGTCAAAGGTGAATGAGTGTGAAGCCTGTCAAGCAAACAGGAAGTCTCCACCCAAGGCTCCATTGCACCCATGGGAATGGCCTTCTAAGCCATGGTCACGCCACCACATTGATCATGCTGGCCCCTTTCTGGGTAAAATCTGATTGTGGTCGATGCTTATACTCCAAGTGACTGAAGTGGTTCCTGTGGTCTCGACAAGTTCACAGCAGACAATCAGAGAGTTGAGACAATCAGACAAGTCCATAGAAGCCAAGAGCATAAAAAGTAAACCAAGGTCATTTTTGGTAGTGGATGCAGTGTAAGCCAAATTGATTCCAGGAGTGATCGTGGCCAGGCAGGACCATTGTCTGACTCAGTTCATTTGGACACTGGTGTGGAAGTCAAACGGCATGTTGACCATGTAAGGCTTCAAGGACCTGGCCAACCAGTGGAGATGGAAGAAACTGAGGGGAGCAATCTGGAGGGGAAGGGGACTGTACTGACGTTGTACTTCCAGCCACCCAGCAGGCAAGGGAATCCTGCCCCAGAGACGCCAACAGAACAGGAGATAGTTGATGAAGGAGCTGAGGAGACACCTGTGGTGCAGGAAGAAAATGTGGCACCATGCAGAGCTTCGTCGAGTAGATGACATCGTCCACCTGATCGCTAAGGTGACCACGTTTGGAAACTAAAAGGGGAGAAGTGTAGTGGACGAGTTACATGTCATAATGATGTCATACCGTGGTAGCAGGGGCGCGGTACCTAGTCCTGTATATAAGGCGGATCCTCTCTAAAGATTGGGACGGAGTCGTGCACGTATTCCAGCAGGACTGGAGGCTGAGCTGTCGTATTGTATATGTACAGCGTTCGTGTGTGTGTGTTGCAATTGTGTGTCCGCTGACTCTCTCCACGATAGCCAGTGCCGCGTGTGCCGCTACAGCTATTACAGGTAAATAAACATTGTTTAATGTAAAACACAACTTTCTATACGTACTCCAAACAGGCTCTCCTCTGTAGATCTTCTTTGATCGCGATATGATGATGTCCTTTTTGCACTTGTGCGAGCCTGATACTTATTGATAAGTTCCTCCCGTGTTAGTATTGGCTCTTTGGTGGCTGCATCAGCACTTGAGGATTTGGACTGCTGGTTCAGGTACTCCATCACTTTCTTCTGGAACACCTTGGAGTCATTTTGGGATTTGATGCGTTTTAAATACCGGTCTCGCAACCTACCATATTTGCATGTACCGCCGACACGGTCGGTCCGTTCAAAAGTGGAAATTAGCCTACTCTGCTGAAATATTGAACCGGTGAACGACACGTTAGCATTGCAGCCTGACGACTAAATGAACTCTGGTATGCAAGACGTAGAACATAATCATGAAGATCCGGTAGAAAAAGTTGGTATCAGGATGACGATGATGACATGGAGCCTCAACAAGTTGAGCAGGTCCCACTACATCGTTCTAGCCGCAGAAGACAGCCTCCAGAAAGGCTTGAAAGTTTGATTTATTTTTAGCACGATACGTGCATGGACATGTCCTCTTCAAGGAGGGGGCAGTGTAATGATGTCGCTCCGGATCATTCTTTTAATATATTATATAAGAAGTCATTTGTATGTATGTAAATGTACTCATTTCTTATTACCTGGCTGTGTATGTGACAATGATATTAGTGCTTCCACTGTGACGCATCTGTGTGCATCATTTTCTGCATCCATAATATGCCTTGAGGCTTAGTCTGTTGCCATTGATGGAATGATCACATACATGTAACATGCAATCAAATATGATTGGTGACAATACTTTACTCGCACAGTCCATGGATTCTTGACCCGCAAAAGTGGTTGATGTTGAAAACGATCAGAATCAATGATGTTTTCGTCATGTATGAAAATGACTTTGACAAAATTAATGTCTCTTGGATCTAGAATTGATCATTTGGTAGATAATTGAACGGGCACAATGTTCAACTGAAGCACTTGCTGATTCCCTTGATAAAGAACTTCAACAAGAGATAGGATATTAGTTACTTTCCTTCAATAGTGCAACGAAGAGCGTATTCCAATACTTGCTGTTGCCTCCTTAAGATTGGTTGCATCTACCTGTACCTGCACATGAAATGAGTTTCTTCTTCACACTGTGCTGCGTGAGCAACTGCTACAAACCCCACTCCACACATGGCACTTCATGCATGAATAACCATATGGATACACAATCAATTGAAAGCAGTGGAGTTTTTTTTCTTTCTGAAAATGAACCCATGAAAATAAGAGTAGATGTCCTTTGCTTGCATTATTGATACCATGTTGTTTTCTTGTATTATTATTTGTTTGTTATGTACACTGTGTTATACTCTTTGCTATTGTTCATGTCCTATAGGAATGTTCGAGATGAACTTGATAACCTCACACAATAAAGAACTTTTGTAATTTTATAGCTCAAAAAAAAAAGCAGATTATTGATCAATGATCTACAATTTATTATAACATAGAAAATGCAACTCCCCTTTGCCCCCACTGCCCCAGGCGTGGTACTTCACCCCGAAAGTGCGAGAACATAGTTTATGTAGTCATATCCTAACAGATAGCTACAAGTGTTGGAAGGAAATGAGTGTCATTCCAAAGTCATACCGTCACAGAGCACATGTATATGTTCACACGTAGAATAGGACAGAGGAAGATCCTCTGCAAGTGGCAGACAGATGCCCATAGCAAGGATAGATACGAGTGCAATGATAATTTGGGTATGTAAGCAGAATCACCACTAGTTAATTATTGCACTGCATTCCACATGATGACATTAAGCATGCCATTCCAATCTTAAACTGAGTGTCGTGCCTGCTCACGTTGACAATGTGATTGCATTGTACTTCTCTTTGACTGTGTGCAATTTATCAATCATGCCTGGTATTGTATAGATTCAATTCTATGGGATCCTTGTCATACAGAACACTTTTAACCACTGCTGATACTAAGAGCAAACACCTGATTCACAAAATAAACTTACATAGACAAAGGCATCTGATATGTAACTTCTGGAGCAAGCCCATGCAAGCTGTTACATTGTGATAACAGCCACATGGAAAATACATGCAAATACAGCTCTACTAGAAAGTGCATTAATGATATAATTCCTTATGAGATATGTAGGCCTAGATAGTATACGCCAACGCACAGGGTACTTTCTTTACAAGCACAGACATCTAACAGATACACATACATGTATAGACACAAGCTCCACGTGATCACTTTAGTGCAACATCGATCATCGTCACACATCGCGTAGTAAGAGCATAATATCAATGGTAACAGTAGGTAGCTACATGTACATGTACGTGTATGACATACCTTTGGGTGACTTTATCGGTAGTACTCTGTCGATGGCATTCCGTTTTTTTTTTGTGTGGTTCGCTCGACTGCTTCATACTATTCACGTTGAGCGGTCCGTTTCTTTTCAGGCTTTGACTTACCCTGTTCGTTTCTTTTCAGGCTCTGTTCTCGGCTACACTTTGTCCAGAAGTTATTTTCCATCGTAGACCGTATTATACGTTATATTAGATTACATCATTTGCTTTAAGCCTTGGTCAAGACAAAATTCTAAACTAGTCTGGTGCCAGGAGTCTACGAGTAGTGCTATAAAATAACTGTCAATACATAGCTCGAGAGTATTTGATTACAAAAGCGAAATTGCCAATTCTGAAGTATGCTAGTCTCGTACTCAGACCCACGCCACAGCAGCGGATGGATTACATCACTGCTACGGCCTACTTCTTATGTAATCCATCCGCTGCTGTGGCGTGGGTCTGGGTACGAGACTAGAGTTATGCTTGATCGAAAATTGTGGGACAGGGAACGAGAAAGGGCAGGAGGTATTAATGCCATTACCATAGCTACTCTATTATCTATGCCATTACCAAAGCCATGTATCCACCGCTTGCTGTATATAATAATTACCTAGCTTTTAGAGCCCCCCAACCCATCGTGCAAGGGTAAGGTGTCCAATATAAATCCAGCTTCCACACTTGTACGTAGAATTTCCAGATATAAATTATAAAATAATAGGAAAATTAAACTCAGACAATTTATAAATTCTACGCATGTCTTCAACTATATCGGCTGTATCCATGTCTGCGCAGAAGGATCGGCCGGTGAAACGTTGCAAGGACCAGCTACGGACCATCGTCGTTGAATGCGACATAACATGTGTCGCCCTGGTCAAACATTTGCCTCAGTGCGCGAGCATCAGCAGAAACAAGTTCCCATTGAATGTGAGAGATAATGCAGGGATTCGTAGATGGAATTCCGATGGCCAGCTCATATGTCGACTTTGAAGGGATGCCGCCAGTGGTGTTGGTATCATTGCATTCAGTAATCTCATTCAACATCAGAAAACGACCTCGAGGCTCGTCGTTCAGCTCAAAGGAGACGAGGTTACCTTGGATACGTTCACTGAACACTGCTGCTGACTCCTCGGTTTCATCAGCCGTAATAGTTCCATTCTGGGTAACTTGAACGAAAAGACCAGAATGCTGGTTGAAGAGTCTACATAGCAAAGTCACTGGGGCACTGTTACTACTGCAACAAAGATGGGTCATGATCACAAGCAGTAGAAAGGCAGCTCTTCTGTGAATGTTCATTTTGTGGGTCGGCATAGAGTTCTTTTATCCCGATGAAGTGGATTACTGGGCTCCGGCGAATGCTGATGGCAATGGCGATTCAGTTATTTATACTCCAAAGCTGAAAGCTGCCCATTAATCAATTAAGCAAAAGGAAATTACCATCTACTATAAAATTCTAAAGTTTTGACTTCTGGGAATTCGCTTCAGACACTCCGTGCATGAATGCAGAAGTGAGTAGCGCCTATGTGCGTAATAGGTGTGCATGTGGCTTCCATATTAGATCACAGTCATATACTGAACAATCTGAAACTTCATTGCATCGGAATGTAGTCGAAAGGAGAGCAGTGAACACATGTCGCTATATGGTTTGCACATATACATGTAGCAAGTGTACTATGCAGAGAAGCTTATATTGGATTAAACCATTTTAGAGTGCTGTGACATATTTTGACGCAATTTTGTGATACAAATAACACACCACTCCTTCTCTGCAGATTTCTCTCCCCTAATTCTCTCTATCCCACCCCCTCTTCCTCTACTTCTATAGCCTCTTGTACCTTTCCCTCTTAACACCATCAAGCGAAAACGTTCTTAGTGACTATTAGGACTAGCCTTGTAGCTTGACTAGACTCCCTCAAAATAACGAGTCTATCGAGCTAGGTAAGCCTCTTTCATGATTAAACAGGAAGAACTCCGCACCTCACGTAAATAACTGCATTCCTTGCGCCGGTAGAGGAAATGGTCAATTGAAACCACACAACATACAAAGCACTGCAATTAAGAAATAAATTGCTGGATAATTGGAATTGTGCTCACCGAGTGAAATATCCCGTTTAGATGGGAGGGGCAACTCGATGAATGCCAGCAATGATTTTGTGCGGACTTAAGTTGACTGAGTGCAAATCGTCTGCAAACTCTCTGCACTTGTATGAACTTCTTTTTCACCATCTCTCTCTATCGGTTGGTTCCTCCACTACGTACGCTTAATCTTTTCCCGCCAAAGACACATGTGCGTGAAAACGGGCTGCGCATTATCACCGATAATAATGCTTGTACTTGCGCGTCGATGGTTTTGTTTACAGATATGTTACAGCATTTGCAGTTTTTACTAAACGTCTCAAAGTAAGTATGATTTGTGGTTCGCAAAAGATGAACAGTATAATGAGATATGATATTACTTTTGGTTTTGTAAATTATACGGTATTGTCTAATTATCAACTTATTGTCCAGCCGCAAACGTCCATGGATCCTGCTTTGTATTATAGTTTGTAATACGAAATCAAGTGATAAATGTACAAAATGGCAGCTACACGTACATGCAGTCTGCTACAATAAACTGTACACCAGTTGTAAATTACAGTATTAAATTTTCTGCATGCGCGATATATACATCACTGTCAATTTTTGAGGTTAAAGTTGCAATCTTTCTACTATTGCAGCTTTCAGCTTGTACCAATCATTTTGTGCTTGTATTCCCAGGTCGATATTCCACATCTCCTCGTCCATCTCAGCTAAGACCATCCCGTCAATCATTTCATTGGCGAAATAGCGTCTGTACAGAGACAGGCCGGCTGCATTCAAAAACTCTTGCACCTGTAGGGCATTGTAGTTATTGAAATTTGATTACTAATAGGAGCAAAATTACCACCTCTTCTTGGGTCAATTTTTGAAGCTGCGGACACTCTACGCTCTCACCACTGCGGCCAAACAGTTCTACTATTTCCGCTACTTGGAACGACAATACATTCACCTCCTCCCTATATTCAATAGTTAACAAATGATAATAATAATATTTAATAACAACGCGAAAAAAAAAAGGTTTAAGTATCAATAATGTGCATTTATTATTGGACATGCATCGTGCATGTCTTTCACTACTGATTAGCTAGTGCATGATCGTTGTTGCAATCAATGCAGACAAATCGAAACATGTTACGAAACGTTGGGTCTGGGAGTATAGGGTGAGGGTTTTATTACATTACTTCAACTGTGAAACTGTATTCTTACTTCATTCTGAAAATCATTTCCTCCAAAACATCGCACTTCGATTTTAGCCAAAGCATCAGCTCTGTATTGTCACCTTCGGCACACTCCAGCAGTTCAGCAACAGTCTCGCTTTCCGATTTCATGTCAACTCTGAAATAGTGAACTCTCCTTTTGTCGTACTCCTCCATAAGAGTCGCAGTTGTGTCCCTATGGTCATCTCGATTTATTGGTAGAAGCACAATCTCCGCCTTTAGGAAAGATGAAAACTCTACCAACGTGTCACAATGCGCTTGCGCGCCATAGGGTACCCCCACCAGGGCCTTGGTATTGCTAAAATCTATAATAGTGAACGTTTCTTTGAAAAATACTTGCGGGAGTGTCTCTGGGTCGTTCGCTTCTGGAAAGAACATCACACGTGACATCTTTAGATCCCTTACGTGCTCCAGTAGTTCGTGCAGAGGAACGTGAGTTCGAGCAGGATGGGTGCTAAACTCTCCGTTACAGATCAGAGGAAGTCTTTTTTCACATCTGTTGGTAAAGCTGTACACGTGGAGGTATTTGTAACCTTTGAAGAGGGTCACGGAAATCACAGCGATTATCTCATTTTCTTCGACACTCGTGGCGGGACTGCTACCCGCGTAAGTTTTGCACGTGCACAGCATCTTTGGCATGGGCGTGGCCGCCACGACGTTGGCAACGCGAGCGAATAAGGCACAGCCCGGCCAGTCCTGCGTATTTGGGGATATGTTGGCACCAAAGATGGTAGCCGCTCTAATTGAGGAGTTGCATGATATTTGATACTCATGGCCAAGCATCGAACGAACCGTTATAGTCTTCAGCCTTCGAACAAAATGGATGTCATATATGTCGTCTGTCGAAAGCGAGTTTTCGTCGTAATCTCCGTATACTCCTTTAATAACTTTTACCCTTTGCGGCAGACGGGACACATAATCTAGTGCGATAGTCTCGAAAGTAATGCATGCTCTATCGACTCCCTCTTGAGGATTTTTTACATTGGGGTTTCCGCATTGCTTAGTTTCAAAAGGATTGCCAGAAAAGAATCCGGAATTCGAAAGCGCTGACAGGTCGATTCCACCACCTTCTATGGGAATTATGTCATCGTTACAAGATTCAGATTTCGCTTTCCGATCTCGAGACATCTGCAGTATAATTAGGAAAGAGAAAATATTGCGTAATCCCATGCAAGTCTCCCGGCGATCGTCTCTCCAGCAGGCTTTGTATCCTAATAAAATGAACACTGTCACATCATTTCAGACCTTCGGTCATGCAACCGTATATGCCAAAAGGATACTGTGCAATCAAAACTATATGGATAATCAGTTGTGCTGTTCGTCATGCATCATTCAACAAATAAATCAATAAAACAGCACTGATAGATTTGAACATGACTATTGGCCCTGCATCTCAACGCATGGCAACAAAAGAACTGTGAATAGTACAAACGTGCATGCAAATCACGCACGATAGATGCCTTCCCTGAACATGAAGATCGATACTAATTTATTTTTCACGATTTGACTTTTAAAAAACAAATCGATTTTTCCGAATAGATTATACATCAATTTGCTATCCGAATAGATGGGTATTCAGGTTTTCTTACAATTGCTGCTCAAGAAGTTATGCGATCACAGAGGTCTATATATTATTAGTATTTGATTCGCTTGTGTGTGAAAGGTAAGTGAGCATCATTATATTCCGCATTATATTGCTTTGGACTCTAGGGACCTTAATCATATATGTTACGAACACCAAACTTAGACCCAGGCCCGTTCTTGTCTGTTAAAAATTATATGAGATACAAGTTGCATGTGAGACCACACAGATCTTACATCATGTGTATTGTTGGGCACGAGAAAACAAGAAGCGCGGATCCATCTCACGTGCCGAGCATATTTATAGCACCTTTATTACGTGTGCTTACAGCTGAATAATGACGTTAGTAGTAAAACAATGCACATTCGAATAATGGCGAATGGTCAATGCCTACGACAAATACTTGCGAATGGAGAAATGTAAACCGGTTATTTCGAAAACAAAAAATTTTTCACTTATCCATTTTGCTAAGTCAAAGCTACAACTATACTTTCATTCCACGCAGTCCCGTGCACTGATGAATTTATACTTCACACGTACTACGTGCCACACATAAGCACTAGTATCAATGAACGGTTCTTGCAAAACAAGTTGGAGGTATACATACAATTTCAGACTCTACAGAGTGGGTCTATATATGCCCAGCTAATTTGTCCCAGCCCGCGCCGCGTTCTCCTTTTTCAATACCAAAGCATTGCATCTGGAAAATGACTGACACATTTCGGTTAAACTATTAATACAAGTAGTAAACGAGTAACGTCGCCTGTGTAACTACGCGCGAGTGCCGCCATATGCATTAATTTTATTCAACACAACAAAAAAAAAACGCCAGTGCTTTTAGCAAGGCAATTTGGTTGGATTACTAAAAGCTACTTGTATATACATGTACGTATATATAACGACGCAGCTCGTTTAGGGCGTGCACTGTTTACAAGTACATGTACATAACTATACCGAGATCGCCGACACTAATAGGTACTATATAGGTCCTTGTTTAAAAAAAAATATCAGTAATGTTGAAATCGGAACGGTATATAGAAGGCCGGAAACATTGTTTCGTTTTACGATAACAGCAAAAGACGATTTATTCCTTAACTGACAGTTGTCTGATTCGAGTTCACTTGCAGTTGGCCTTCTTCTTGCCCTTGGCCACCATCAGAAGCCGGAGTCGATGAAGTTTGGACTTCACTCCAAGTTCATGTTCCAGTAGAGCCTCGTTGAGCTCAGCAAAGACCATTCCATCAATTTGTTTTTCAGAGAACACCACCGTGTACTGACCCAAGTGCATCGCCTCCAAAACATCTAACATCTGACAAAGAGACCAACGTATATACGTATGTGTACGATCAATATTCATATATACACAGTTGGCGTGTATGCAGAGTATTATTTTTACAGCATGCAAGACTTGCCACATTTCGATATGCACACATTTACCTGTTCGACCGTAAGTTCGCGAAGGAAACTTCTGTTAGACTCTTCGATCTCATTCGTAGTAGAGCTACTTGTAATGCCCCTTTTTGCGCCGCCAAGCGTTATAACTTGATTCTGCATGGACTTAAGAATCTCTCTGTGCCCATAGTTTGCAACGAAATACAAGGTTCATCTTGTAAACAAAATAGATTGATTACATTGGCTTACCGTAATGAATTGACGTCTTTGGATATTGAGTCGTATCGCTGCACAAGGCTGGGAATGTCGATGGCGTGGGGCGGAGTTTTCCCGTCTAGGTTGCTGCGTGCTGTTGGCCGGCGCGGACTTCCCCTGTCACGTGACGTTGCAGCCACGCACTCTTCACACAGCATACGGCCCATAATAATGGAAACCGGAAGTGCGTTTTCTCCGGCAAAACCGGCCTTGGAAACAGCGCTCTCAACACGCTCACCGGTAATGTATCTAACAGAACTTTCGTCGTAACGTTCGGCTACCTCGGCGCTGTGAGCCTTAAGAGCTTGCTCGTGCGCCTCCGACAAGCAAACGCACTTAACTTCTAGGGGCGTGTCCACCGGCAAATCGATTACCTCAGTTCCATTTGTCTCCGCAGTATACCGCGTACACGCGACGGACACTGTCTCAGCACACGCCGTGATGGTCACCACATCGTCGAACAGGTCCCGTGGATGGCTTGAAACCGAACCGGAACCGTCCGGAAACAAGACGACCGACCATGGAAACGGAACTGCTGCATTATTGAGGAGCTCAGAAAAGGTCAGCTTTATCTCGTTCGGGCAGAGAGTGAAGCTTCCTGCGCAGTCCATTGGTAGTATTTTGGCCGATTTTATGAGGTAGCTGTACGCTCTCAACACTTTCTGCCCGCGCAGGTCAGCGGCCACATCGAGTATAGCTAATACCTCACCTGCCGCTACGCCGGATTGCGGGTCAGCCCCAATGTCACCTCCTCCCCATCGCCTCCTTGAGCACACGACCTTCGGAATGGGACTTGCGGCTACTAGGTCGGCAACCGTTTCGAAGGCCGACCGACACGTAGGAGAGGCGTTGTAGCTCTCGTGGAGGAACCCCACCTTTACGCCAGCCGAATTCAACGGCAGCAGGTAATGAAGGTTACGCGCTACCACACGCATCGTCGGTCGCCGTTTCACGAAGTGGACATTGATCATGTCTTGTGACTGGAGGAGAGGGCCCAGTTGCTTAGCGACGATGACCCGCGACGGAAAGTAATTGGAGTAGAGCTCCGCTAGCGTCCGGATACTGATGGCCTGGCGGGGTAGGATGACTCTCAGGGGTTTGACGTCAGGAGAGGCCCCCGCGCTGCCCTGACTCTTGGTCCTCGGGAACGCTGGTTTGGTTCTCCTGTTAGGCACGGGGGTGCTTGGCCGGGGTGCAGCGCCCGCGGGGTTATCCGGGCCGCCGTGGGGTGATGGCAGCGACGGCGACACGGGCTGCCTTGCGGGGATGGGAGGAGGCTTGTCTTCTTCGGCACAGACGCTTTGCCGAAACATCTGGATCGGAAAGGAATAGCTCGTGCAAGCGCTTTAGAGTTTGGCGATAATGTCGCGTGAGAGCACCGGCAAAAAAATTGCATGCTAATTCGGCATAACGAAATGTGTACTAAATGCATATTATACCAGCAGAAAGAAGTGCATACGACCTCTGGTGCAAAGAGAAGGAGTATTTATGCAAGCAACAAGCCAGTATAGGGTCCGCAGCATAACTACAACCCAAGTGAATGTCTAAGCGTGACGGCGATATCAAGAGTTCTAACCGCGTGACAATTAGTTACAAAATAATAAAGTCACATACATGTATACATCACTTGTACGTACATTTTGCTTGGCAATGCGACGATCACGCCTTAGTTTTGCAGAATAGTCACAGCGATGATAGATTGCTCAAGAAACCAGCCTCACGCTATCCATGCAATAACACAACTAGCGAGGCTCTAACTCCCTAACACAAGTGAGACTATAATTGAACCGCAGCGAACCTATACCCGTTGCGATGATAAAAGTACAACGAAAATACATGCTATTCAATTTACCGTTACGTCTGTCCTTTCCCAGGTTCACAGACACGACTACGAACAATGCAAGACATCCCATTTTCTGTTAACACTATTAACTACAAGCGCCTGCATTGTGCTAGCTTGTCTTATTAGATGTACACACCTATTGCTATGCACACACCTTCTGAACCGCATATACTATGTGTTTCCGGTACGTGAGAGATTTAGAAAATGAATCCAAAGTACGATCGAGTGGAAACCCGCTCCCCCTTCCCCTTCTCCCATGCCCATAGCTGACCTATGTATTACTGTAATAGCACCAGCGCAATGAAAAGCTAACATACACAATATAATGCGGCTTGTAATACGACTCGTATATTTGAATTTACAGAGCTTTAGTTACTTATATACACTTGAGGTGTCGTGGAGTGAAGGGATGGAAGGGCGGTGTGGTGCGATGGGAGGGGTCGTCAGGCTGTGGGGACGGGAGCAGTATCAATTGAGCAGAGTGATTCAGATAGACTGTACATATGTTAGTATAGCTCCCGCGGGGCTTATAAATAGGGGCGCCACCGAGCACAAGGGGTGCCACCGAGCATAAGGGGCGCCAAAAACTTAAAGTTTGTAAAAATTTATTTTCCTTCCGATACGTAAATCATACCATGGCAATTGAATCAGCAATCACTCGTTGGAACAAAGGCCGTGCGTGAGGCGCTCCCGGCTCCCGCCCCCCCCCCCCCCCCCCCCCCCCCCCCCCCCCGTTTCACCCCTACTGCCCTACACCCTCCATGCAAGAAAAGGCTACATGTATTGATTTGACCGTATCATGTGTAATTACAATTTAGACGTTCTATATAGCTATGTCAATCCAAGGCAATTATTATTAACTGTTAATAATCCTTGGTCGTACAACGTTCATCGCACGTGCACTGATTGCTCAGTTAGCGCATGCGCACGCATGTACTTACATATTTTACTCATACGTACGAGCGTAGCTTGCGCGGTTGCGCCGGGGGGGGGGGGGGGGGGGGGAGGGCGCCAAAATATGCGAGTGCACCCAGCCAATTAATAGCCACCACGCCACTGCATATCGCACAATGGTGCGCAGTACACGTGAGCGCGTTGACGCCTGTACTCCTGCAATGACTCCTTTCCATCGTCAAAGCACTCGTTCTTGAAATGCTCATTGAAAGCAATACTCACGCATTTAGCATTTAAATCCCTTAACGGGTGGTGTAATATAATGCATGGCTGGAATCTCATAAGACAGATTGAAAGATCAATAGGAACATAGCCTGTAGATTAATGTCACATAAACACAATTCAACACTGTTTGTCATGCCTGGCATATCCAGATATGCGGGGAATTGACGATTGTTGCGGTTTGTACATTTGTGTATACTTCCGGATAACTCCCATAAAAAATGAACGGCTGTTTGTAAACTTGATTGTTAATTAATAACGTAATAGGGTACAACTTTTGTGGCTATCAATATTGCTTCAGATACGTATGATCTTGATTTAGCTGAACAAAAAACAACTGCTTTGTATTGAAAATTGTTGTAGTTTTTGGGATACCTAATTAATGTATTCTGCAGCTCATAATTCTTACACCAGTTTAGATTCAGATTTTGTGGGCCCCCAGAATAAAAGATCATGCAGTTGTATTATTTTTAGAGATATTTAAATTTTTTTACCTAGTATAGATTTTGGCCATTTGAATTATTTTGGGTCACAAGAACTAGGATACAATTAGCGCCATCTTGTTGAGTGTTTTTAATGTAGCTTCCATGGATACGGATATGGCTAAATGCAAATTAATTAATTAACCGGGATGTTGGCTTATTAAATGGGTTACTTGTCTTAGTGCAGCAGCTCGAAAGAATGGTGTCATGGGGCCTGCATGTTCACATATACCAGCACTGGCTGTACCAAGGACTACAACATTAGTCGTTGACTGTACCAAGTGACACACACACACACACACACACACACACACACACACACACACACACACACACGCACTCAATGCATGCAGAGGGGAGAGAGGAAGGATTCATAGCCACTCGCACAACGCCCGTGAGCGCGCGCGCGTGCGTGCGTTCGTGTGTATGTAACACGTGTGTGTGTGTGTGTGTGTGTGTGTGTGTGTGTGTGTGTGTGTGTGTGTGTGTGTGTTGTGTGTGTGTGTGTTGTGTGTGTGTGTGTGCCTGTATGTATGTATGTATGTATGTATGTATTTTGTTTGTTATTGAGTATTTATCAATCAGTTGGATGAAGGGTTGCATCTTTTTTTTTCTCACTACAGGTTTACGACTCAGTTACCTGCATTCTTCCGGTCCGAAGGATGACACTTTTTTTTGTTGCAGCATTATCAGAAATACAAAGCATTTTATTTGATGCTAGTACATAGCCTTACACTTTAGCATGATTTTTGTTTCAAAGTCAAGCTTCTAAGACTGGTTTGATTTGCACTTGGTACAGTACCGCACTCTGCTGATTTATCATTCAATATGTTGCGCATGCGCGCTGACTGGAGTATTTTATATCACAGTTAGGGATGCATTATGCAGAACGACCAATGGAGCGGCTGAGCTCCCATACTTGTCCAGCTGTAATATATTCCTTTGCATTTAGACTGCTTTCTTCCTTTAACTTGCATGGGTGTATGCTATTATGTCCAGTTAAGTCACCTTGGATTCCTACAATAAACTATTCTTACAATACATTGTTATGCACTACATAGATAACGTGTGATGCAACAAAGTTGTCTGATATGTACTTTGTATCCAGTTTGTAGGTCTATTTTATAAAGCTGTTGCTTGATATTCTTGTATTCGCTTGATCAAATCTCTCTTATTTCTCACTTGTTTTTGCAAAAAGACTCTGAGCTTCTTCATCTTTAGTCATCAGAAGACCAATCAATATCATCCTCAGACTGGGTAACAATTGGTCTCTTAGACCAGAGACTACAATCTGAACTCTGTCCTCTATTTTTCTCCCTTTTTGTTCAGCTGGGTACCTACGTTGATTTGATACACCACTCAAATTTGGCCAACAACTGGGTCTTCTGATAGCAATAATACAGTTGTATCTTTCATGATGCTATTCTTACATGTTGAAATTTGGACTGGCCACCACAGGGCTATTTTTTATGTTTGTTACAAATGTAAAAAGAGTGGTTGGTATCATTTTCTGGGAAACTGTCTACTGTTTTTAGGATTTTGAGAACATGTTTCAATGCATTGGGAGCTGGACATCAGACAGCCAAGTCGTTGAAGCAAAGGTATGGCCAACCTACATGTACATGTTTTTGCAATTGCAATTCAATGTACCAATGTACCAATGCTTTTACTAATACTACATTCAGGCTAAGCAGTGGATAGCAGATTTTATTGAACTGTCCACTGTGGCTTAAGGTTATACCAAAAAAGTAGAGTGACCCCATACATGCACATAATGGCTGTACATGTACCACAACAGATCAAGCTACACGGCAATATTAAGCAGTTTAGTTTCCAAGGTAAGAAGTGATTTGTGGAGCATACTTTACTGAGATATCCTGTACATTTTTTACAAGTATGCTGCACATGTTTAATATACTTCATAATGGGTTAGTTTTAAAAACTTATACACAATGCCACTCTCATAAGGGGTTGAAAAACTGAATGATGTAGCGAAGTGCAGCTACTACAGCTCATGTAAGTGGAATCCAACAGAGGAGATAATGCTGACAGAGCAACGAATGACAGCCACTTCACTGTTATGCAGACGAAAAAGAAGATATACCCGGCATACTGGAAGAATGAGATCATAAGATCTCGAAAGCGAAGAAGGATTTAAGCAGTTTCCCTGCTCTTGCTATATGTGTATTCCCACTGCATGTCTCAAAAAACCATATTATGTCTAGGAAATATGTTGTTGTTTTTTGGTTGCTAATTATCATTTCAGTCCAGTTATGATAGCTACACTGCATTATCTATATTCATAGGCTGAGGGCCATCTGTTTATCCCAATGTCAAAACTGACAAATGTAACCTGGGTGTGTGTGTGTGTGTGTGTGCATGTGTGTGTGTGTGTGTGTACATGTGTGTACATGTGTGTATGCATATGTTGGTGTAAGCCATGATATAGTCATGTTGGTAAACAGACCCCACAGGAGGCATGTTATATGATGCCTCCTGTGGGGTCTGTTTACCAAACTATTAATAACCTAGACTAACCAAGAATCTGTCTGCCTGTTGTATGATCATGAGGTGACACACTACAGAAAATGCATAATACATACATTTACATGTACATGTATATGCAAAGCATACTTGCTAGGCTGCTAAATAGGATAACATGTACAACTTAGCAATAGATAAGATTTAAATGAGTTTAGACCAAGTTAACAGCAAGGGTTGAGTATGCATTTTGTAGGTACACATATATAAGCCTTGATAATTTTTCCAGCGTTTGTAAGCCAACCAATATTGTTGTCTCCGGTAGCAGTTGTTTTCCCCACCCTTGTTCCTCTCACAATCTTCGCCATATGCTTCCAGTATTCCTCCTCTCAATCCCAACCCCTAGGGGTCAAGGATGGGTTACCTCTGTGGTAGGAGACTGCACAACCACAAATGACTTATGTGTGGTCAGAAGGATGTATCCTATTAAAATAGTCTTACCTGTACCACAAGATGGTGTCTTCCATTTTAAACACATCATTGGTTTCACACATACATGTACCACAATTGTAATTGTATAGTTAGCTACAGTGTAGCTATACATGTAGTGTGTAAAAGGCTAACGTTTGTGAAATGTAAAAATAATAGGCAACAATTTTCTTTACAATGGCCTAGTCCATACAATAAAAATTCACACATGTATATGCCATGCATGCATTGGCATTAACATTAACATAAACACAGTCCAGGTAATGATAACCAATGAACAACCCCCCCCCCCCACACACACACACACACACACACACATATGCACCCAGGTGGAGAGAAGCAAATTAATTGGCTCGTGCGGGCCTAATGCTAGGGAGTATAGACGTCACTCACTGATATCAGGGCCATGGGTTAAGCCCCCTAAGCTTTATATAATGCCAGAAGAAATAGTACAATGTGTTTGTTACATGCACTACTGAATGAACCACTATTTGCCACTCCATGCATGTGATACCAGTGGTGGAAATATTTCTCTCTTGCGTGTGCTTACATATAGGAGCACTATCCATTCATTTTTGTGACCCAATGGCGGATGGGATTGTTCACAGCATCTGCTGCTGGGACACGGTTCTTGCCGTAGCTGACCTCATGTTTATTGAAGGTTTGCTTTCTATACCTTTTCTATTCGATATAATTATTGCTGAACAATATATCAAGGTCAGTGCCTATCAGCCAACTCAATCATTATATCTGCAGATTCGAAAACAGCCGCAACAGTACTGCCCATTTGGTACTGACTACATCTACACCATATGAAGTGCTTGCATACCCAGTATAAAGTATACACGTGCTCTGGTGCAAAATAGAGTCATTTTATTACCTCATTGGATGAACTCCCTGCCTTGGTCTGTAATTGTAACCGAAGCTCCAAAGTGACAGCACAAGAAATAAACCTCAGTTCTATCCTCTTCGGTATAGCACAATCTCGCATCCGCTCCCATGTACAGTAGAACGTTGTTCTAACTTCCCAAGAAAATAAGTTAAGGTTTTGTTATCAACCATTTCTTCGCTTCTGTACATGTAGCGTTAAATGCATGGGTACGAGTCATACGTGTAAACATCGCTAATAATACTGAAGTCACGCGTGCGATCGCTATATGTTTTTTTTTTCACCTTCCATTGCATTTGCACCTGGGAATGGATATAGTCTGTTGCATGCTCAGTACGTACGCACACCGGCCAGTTGATCAGCTAGGAATTGTTTGAAATTGTTCGTGCATGTGGATTACGCGGAATATAGAATTAGGCCTACAGTAACCGTTTATTCACAATTTGTGCTGGAAATATGCTACGGTAACCTTTGATGTCCATTCTTATTGATGCCCCTCCCTACACACGATGCATGGCAGGCATTGTAGGTCAGTGTTAGCTCGATCAATGCGTGATATTCGAACGCTGACACTATAGGCTGGTTCACAAATTGACGCAAGACCCCGCGACGCGATGAGACGTCGCGCGACGAGCGTACAATTTGTGAACATGCAACGACATCGCATCGCGTCTTGTCGCGGGGTCGTGCGACCTGTTGCGACTTGTCGTGGAGATTAGAAAAAATTTCTATTCCTGCGACGTCGCAACGACAAACCCCACCTCATTTCATTAAACCACGTTAATAAATCTCGGTAACATTCGTTCTAAACCATATGGCCTTTATAGAGGCAGTGAGAGAGTTTCCCTGCTTGTGGAACGTCTCTTCGAAGTCATTCAAAGGATGTTCATGCCAAGGAAAATGCATGGAAAGCAATAGCGGAAAAAGTTAAATACCCTTCTTGATGGAATTGTAGCGTATGACTTAATGTTTTTTTTGCATAGACTGCATGGAGATGACTCGACAACCCAGGATTGCATAAAAAGATGGGAAAATGTTCGTGACACCTTCGTGAGAGAAATGAGAAAAGTGAAGAAAAGAAAAACTTGCGAAAAAGGTCCACCATACGTATCGAGGTGGCCCTTTTACAGTACGATGACATTCTTGTCGGACACAGTCAAACACCGACGCTTTGCGTTTACATAAATATATGTTGTTTAGTAATCCCTTTATTAGAACCATTTCCAATTACGACGAAAAAGATGCCAATGGAACTGTGCTAGGGGCACCGGATAATAAGTACTTTAGACTATCATTGTGTGTCCATTAAGGTTTTGCTCACTATCAGTGTTGCAGACATCCCAGTTCAAGAAGTACAAGAGCAAACCCCAAGTGTATCCAATTATACATCTGAAGAACCATCTGACACGCAATCTGAGATATCGCAAGATAGTCAGAAAGTAACAAAAGTGAACAGTGAATGTGGTAAGCTTCTCATAAGTGACACAGCATTGGTTGTTACCATTGTATAACATAACTAACAGCTACTCCACAAAGTCAGAAAGGAATCAGAGTGGACATTGAATGTGGTACGTTTTCTATACATTACACAACAACATTCAAAAAAATTACCAGATACCCCACAAAGTAAGAAACCCTGCAGAAGAATGGATGAATGTGACAAGCTTTTAGTGCAATCTCTGAAAGACATCCAAGAGCGATCACATCAGCGACAAGCCCAGAGAGACGATATGGATACAAATTTCTGTCTAGAGGTGGCAGGGCGATTGAAGAGGCTAGCCCCAAAGGAAAATGCATTTGTTAAACTGAAAATTCAACAGTTGCTTTTTGAAGTTGAGTTTGCCAACAATGCAAGTGTGTGAATTTGTAATGTGTATGAAATATAGTGTTTTAGCTTGTTCTAGTAACGTGACGGTATTGCCAAGACACCTCTCCAGCAGAACTATTGAAATAGTCTTTGTATAATGTTCTGGTATCAGCTGCAGATGGAATAACTGCAATATTATAAAAAGGTTCTTAAAACATTTCATAGAACATAATTAAACATACCGATTGCTGCTAGTCATGCCAACAGTTTGCAAACCCAAAGTTCCCTTCCTCTCCATCAACAAAGCCAGCTGGGCAATAGACCATACATTCTGTATGTTGTGTAAAGCTATTGCTGCTTTAGCATAAGCTACAACATTATTAGAATTTGCCACAATGGGGTGTCTAAAAATACGCCACCTACAAATAAGATAACACATTCACACACATTAACATATAACATCATATACATGTATACCTTGATGCTAAATTCCAAACGTATTTTCAATGGTTCGACGTGCTCTACTCAGTCTATAATTAAAGATGGCCTGATCCTCTGAAATAGAAACAAAATTTATATTAGTATAACATTAGGTATAATTCTCTACATACGTGGTAAATTATTCCCAGGATAGGGCCGCAAGAGATAGTTTTTAAGAGGAAATGATTCGTACAAATGGAAGCTCTGGCTCTCTTGTTTCAGGCAAAGCAGAAAGGTTAGGTAACCCCATTCGACCTTCTTCAAAAGAAGCTCCAAAAATCGAGTTTGAAAACACTCCTCCATTACTTTGTCTACCAAATCCACCCAGGTCAATTAATATAAACCTATGAAAAAAAAGCACATGGAAATGATTTTAGTTTATCTTAAAATACCTGTAGTTTGCATCACAGATTGCCATCAAAATCAATGGAAATTGTCCCTTTATAATTGTAATATAAAGAACCACTGTTTCCAGGTGCTTGAATCACTATGGATGGATGGATTTAAAGTATAATAAGTATAGCTATTAGCGTACCAATACAATTTGGAAAATTCCACTTCAAGTAGAATTCTCTACTAATCCTCTTCCATCGTCACAGATGATGGAGCTTTCACATACTCTTTGACAAGTACATCCCAAATAACACCACACGTTTCACTCAGAATTGTACTAACTGTAGATCTGCCCAGTCGAAAACTGAAAGAAAGTGATACCTACACAGACAAGTATATTACATTTATGAATTATGATGTATCAGCATAACCTGTGAATCTCCTGAAGCAAGAAACCTCAGAGTGAGGGCCAGTCTTTCTGCTGGTGACGCTTTTCAGGATCTGACAGCCTCATTTCTTTAATAAGATTGTGAAAAGCACCTTGTCTGGTCCGCATTTGGAGCAACGGACGGATCCACCACATCCTTCTCCTTCGTCGCCGCAATCTTCGTCGGAGTAGACACCCTGTGATCACAACCTTTAGTATATCGTCTTCTGATGAGCTATCCATGTTCAATTGGGGTTAATTGTATAAACATTATTAAGTTGTCATGACACCCTACCGTGTGAACAGCTTATCGCATTGATACGTTGGCGAAAAAATGCGACGCGACGCGCGACGCGATGCGTCACGTCACGTGTACTTGCGTCAATTTGTGAACCAGCCTTATCTCCTACTGCGAACTGTTGAATGTGGTGCCCATTGTGCTTGGAATATTTTTGCCCCTTCTTTTCTTATAGCTTTTAACTCTTTGAACACCAAGTGCGTGTATATGCATTGCATGCACACACAACCATTACACCATTCATGCATGATTTAGATATTGGGTGCAAAAATGTGTTGATCAGTCACAACTTTATGATGCATGCTCCACTTGTAACCTTATCAGTACAAAGTAATTATGTTTTTTCTCACACTGGCTAATGAACCCCATTATTCAGATGACCTCACTTCACTAATGCATCACTTCAATACTCCAGGAACAATAATGCGTAGCCCAGATCAGTGTAAGTATATCATGCCTGTTCACCCCCTCCCCCCCCCCCCCCCCCCCCCCCCCCCCCCCCCCCCCCCCCCCCCCCCCCCCACCAATCTTTTGCCAGTTCGTATTATGGGTTATTGCAAAAAGGTGCCAGCGGGTTATATAAGGACACACAAAATGTGCTTACACCGGGACCACATATGTGTTTTTGATCAACACACTATAACACACAGCACACTTGAAGGGTGAGATGGCGAGGCACATAATTCTCGCATGTGTATGTATGTATGCACTGGCGTTCAAAGAGTTAAGTATGCAGCATCTGCCTTCTTACGTATCTCCAGATGTTTCTTTAATTTTGAGTAGACAGGGATCTAGGCAATAATGACTCTGAATGTGTTCCTTCAAGCCCATGCAGTTGGGTCACTGCTATCTTCCGCATCTTCAGCAGACAGGGAATGACTATCAATGTGTTACTTGAAGCCCATGCAGTTGGGTCACTGCTATCTTCCGCATCTTCAGCAGACAGGGAATGACTATCAATGTGTTACTTGAAGCCCATGCAGTTGGGTCACTGCTATCTTCCGCATCTTAGCTGCATGCAATGTCCTATACAACACAGTGCCATTTCCCTGAAATGTACAATAAACATGATAGTTTTATTTTTTTATGTGCATGAGCTGTGGCCTTAGCTGCTGCTGCTGTATACTTATTTCACACTTCAGTAGCTCATTCTTATCTTCTTCGTTTAGTTTATGTTTCACCATAGAAATTGGTTCATCACCATTGTACTCTTTCTCTTCTTTGACAACTTCATCATCAGTTTTGTACATCACAGCATCCAATTTGTTCTTCATTGATCATACCCTTTCCACATACGCGCACACCCACACGCACACACGCGCACACGCACACGCACACGCACACGCACACGCACACGCACACGCACACGCACACGCACACGCACACGCACACGCACACGCACACGCACACGCACACGCACACGCACACGCACACGCACACGCACACGCACACGCACACGCACACGCACACGCACACGCACACGCACACGCACACGCACACGCACACGCACACGCACACGCACACGCACACGCACACGCACACGCACACGCACACGCACACGCACACGCACACGCACACGCACACGCACACGCACACGCACACGCACACGCACACGCACACAATTAGACATGCATAGTGATACAGAGAAATAAATCATGCTAAATGTCAACTTAGCCATACGTCTTCAGAGCTGCGTACTGGGTCTGGGAACTTGAAGACTCCACTTCCGGCAAGTGGTCTGGGCACCCCTTTCCCACACGTCGAGGTCGAGTTGTGAATATCGGTCTTATACCATCTTAAGAGAGTGGACTTCACGTCTTCTTTCCTGTTCAAAAATCCCGTTTTCTCTTTCCTGGTGGAGGAGATGAACGTGTTTTGAGCGACGGTCACACAAGTTGCAGCCCCAGACCTTTATTCTGATCACCACACGTTCGTTGATTGTGCAAGCCCATTTCGAGGTAAAGGGTCTGTTATTGTTGGATTGATATTTGCGTACTTGCATGTGCTTTGGTGTGCGTGTTGTGTGTGCGTGTGCGTGTGCATGTGCGTGTGCGTGTGCGTGTGCGTGTGCGTGTGCGTGTGTATATATGTGTGTGTGTGTGTGTGTGTGTGTGTGTGAGCGTGTATAAAAAGCGTGCACGTGTCGGTGGATGTCTCTGCGCGTATGTGCGTTTTTGTGTTTGTGGTATGTACTGTGGCGTATACTTTCAGAGACAGTGGATCTGCTGTTTGTATATTTCGCTCTGTCAGCATGTGTTGAAGTCACAAGGGTGGCATGAATGGGTTTGTGTGTGCGCTGGTGTGTGTGTGTGTGTGTGTGTGTGGATGTGTAAGTGTTGCGTGTTGTGTGCTAGCTTGCGCACTACGGCACGGCACTTCGCCGCTGATTTTGGATTTCGGATTCATGTCAAGGAAGGGAGGAAGAGATGAGGATGAATTGTGTGCTACGTGTGTTGTTGGTGCATGAGGTTACCACTGTGCTTAATAGGTTTCCATCTTTAAAGCGACTTGGCACCGTTTGTTTTTGTTTTTCACTGAGGTTGTACCACACACTGCTTATGTTATGCTATGGTTGCCGCCACCCACACTTCCATGGATGCATAGTGGGTCAACATCTACATGTCTGTAGTACAAATGATTTGCCCCAATGTAAGAGGGAAGGGGGGGGGGGGGGGGGGGGGGGCGGGGAGTTGGGGGGGGAGCTGGATGGTATCAGGATTTGGGTTAGTCTCTCGGTGCATTGTGGGTGTGGCTCTGTTGTGAAGGTGATGTGTGTGGGTGTGGCTCTGTTGTGAAGGTGATGTGTGTGGGTGTGGCTCTGTTGTGAAGGTGATGTATGTGTGGAGTCCAATGGTGGGAAGGCACAGTGTGTGATGACACCAGTGGCTTGTAGTGAGCCTGCAACTGTTTGAAATGGAGAAGCTCATTTGTGAAGAATTAAAAGCAATTGCACTGAATGTTCATGTACCGATGGGTGTGCCAACTCACTACAGTACCTGAAGGCAGTTCTTCATGTGCTGTACATGCTGTTATCTTTACACTGCTGACATTTGCATTTATCCTGGAGGTGATGAGAGGGGGAGGGGAGAGGAGGGAAGGGGGAAATCAATGACAGAGCTAGGTACACTGTAGTTGAGTGTGGGATTGGCTTCAAGAAAACTACAAGTTTATTGATAGCACCTGTTGTGTCATGGACAGGTAGCTGAAGTGGCTGAAAGAAAGCAAGTGGTCGAAGGATGCCATTAGTTTGAAGGTTTGAAGGTTAGCTTAAAGAAGATGGGGTGAAAGAAACCCATTAGTTTATTGAAAAAGGGTTGCTTGAGAATAACAACACATCATGTTTTCACATCGTTTTATTCTGAAGAACAATGATGGAGGAAGTGTGGTGGCATGGCTGACTTGAATGGAGAGAGCCATTGTATATAATGGATCCTAATTTTGAATGGGGTGGTTTTGTGATTTGGGGGTGGGCACAAAGTAGAAGGTTTATTTGGAGGACGTGGAATGTAAAAGTGCACGTTAGACAGTGAGATGTAAGAAGAAGAATGTAATTGAAGTGGGGTTTAGGGATTTGATGTGTGTTTTTTGGTCCAGGAATGTCAGAAAATAACGAAGATCATTCTCTGTCACATGTGAAATCACTGAAACGAGGGAAATCAATTAAAGACTTTCGCTCTATAGTTCCACCACCACCTTCTGGGCCACCCCCATCTGGACCAATCCCACCCACGCCTACACCATTCGCATCCACTGAATCACTTCCACCTTCTGGACCACACCCACCTTCTGGACCACACCCACCTTCTGGACCACTCCCACCCTCGGGACCAACCCCTGGACCACCCTCAGCACCGTACACACCTCCGATGTCAACCCCTTCTCCTCCCCCTCCCCTTGGGTCTCCCCCATCATCAAGTGCACCCACAGTCCTGCCGCTTCCCTCATCCCCTGGGAATCAATCTGACAGCACAGCAATGAACCTGGCTCCAAGGTGAGGTGACACATAGACACTATACAATGCTATGCATCAATGATGTGGTATTTTTTTCCTTCATTCGATGGCCATTAGCATTCTATACTACACTATATTCTAAATAGTGCTCATTATTTTGCTAACGTCATTCCCTCATTTCCGCATCTTTCCTACATGCAGTGCATGTACTTTAATCCCTCCATAACCTTCCCCACCTTGGATACTGTAACGTCATCCTCAGAATTACTCCATCTTCTGGTGCCTTCACAAACCTTCCCCCTCCATCTTCACTTCTTACTTCCACCACCTTTGCATTCCGTTTCCATGTCCATCTCACATCTCATTGCCCTTCTCCCACTCCTGTCCTCATTGTAATAACTCCATCGTGTGTGCTTTTTTTTGTCCCCACTCCACTCCCACCACTCCTCCAAGGTTGCAGCCGGACAGGTCACATGATTTCCTTGCGTCCCGCCCTCCACTTCCTCCACCCGTCCCCGCCAAACCGGTCCTCAGAGACTCCTCCCTCCCTCGTCAGCCATCCCTCCTGCCGTTCGACTCCATCCCTGCGGAGCTGAACCTACCGACCTCCTCCTTTGTGACGGTCCCTTGCCCCACCTACGGCTCCCACCCCAACACCCCAAACAGATCCCAGCCTCCCAACCCGGCGGACTCCTCGACGACCGACATGGCCGCCGCCTACTCGACCTACTGCACTCAACCCTCAACCCAGCCTGACCCGAGCCCGGTCCTCGCGACCCCCCTCTACTCCACGTACGGCACCCGCTCCACTCCTTCTTTTCCCCCCCTGGACCCGAAGCAGTCCGTTCCCCTGGCCAAGTTCGTGGAGGACAACCAGAAGTCCTTCCCGACGTGTGTGCAGGTGGTGCGGGGCTACTGCGGGTCCACAGAGCGGGACGTGGTCTCCGCTGGGGACATCTACAACTTCCACTTTGTCAAGAGGACGGAAGTGATCCACGTCGAGGACAGCAAAGGGACCAAGTACTCCATCCCGCTCAACTCGGCGGTCCAGTGCGGGATCGTGTACGGATCGGCCCTGGATGCCTCCGGCGGCGAAACGGCGACGTACAGGGGGGAGGCGTGCATGTTCGGAAGCATCGGGGAGCTCATGGCGGCTAACCCTCTCCCCTGGCTGGTGAGGGCCATCGGCTCCCACCAGGCCAGCGACCCGCGCTCCATCGTGGAGGAGAACGAGCTCTTCATTGTGAACAAGACGACGCGCAAGGTGCGTCGCTTCGGCCAGCAGTCCCTCAAGGTGTACAGCCTCACCCACCAGGAGAGCAAGGTGCTCCACTCGGACTGCACGGTCTCCTTCACGGCCAATCCCCTCTCCGTCCTCCTCTACCCTCCGGAGATCATGCTCCACTTCCCCAAGGCCTTCCCCATGCAGGCCGTCCTCTACTTTGGCAACGAGGCGGAGAACATTCCGGAGCAGCTGCTGGCCGAGGTGGTAACCCTGGTGAGGCACAGCGTGGAGCGTTCCGTCATCGTCACGTCCTGCCTCGGCGGCAGTCGTGGGGGTGTGGGTGGTGTAGGGGGAGGGGTAACCGACGTCGGGATGCCAATGGAGATACCCGTGCAGCTGGACATCGAGGTGGAGGCCGTACCCTCAGAGCTGGTCGAGAGGGACGAGCAGCTGTGCGCCCAGACGCGCTCCCTGCTCAAGGACTTCAACCCTTCCAAGGTGCGGTCGTGTGGCGGGGGAAATGGGACGCAGGCCTTCCAGGCGCTCCGGCAGGGCTACGAGAGTGTGGGTCTCGAGCTGGAACCTCCTTCCTCCCTCTACTCCGAGATCAAACCTCGTCAGCTCGTCCGACCGGCCCACAACCCCGCTCATCCTCCTCCCCTCACTGCCGTCCAAACCCCTCCCCCGCTCCCTGCAAACGCTCCCCCTGCGAGGCGACAGGTATTCTCGTCTAGCGTGGGGGACCTCCCCTCTCTGGTGCGTGCCCCGCCCACCGCATCCCCACTCAAGCAGGCACCGGCCGGATTTGAAGAGGAGGGGGGGGAGGAGGAAGGGGAAGAAGAAGGTAGGACTTCGCTTCGGAGTAGGAGCGATGTGGGGTTTCCCGACGCAGGTCGGCCGCCATCGGGGGGCGTGGTGGACAACACCCTGTACGGCGCAAGCGACCTCTCGGTGCAGGTGCACGTGGTGAGGAGGATGGTGGAAACGATGCAGAGCCAGGTGGACATGGCCGAGAGCATGGGTCGGAAGAACGGGAGTGCGCTCATGGCTGCCAAGAGCGAGGTGTGGCAGTTGAGGAACGAGATGGGTCAGATTGCTGGGGTGGTCGAAGAGGTGCGCAGGCAGCTGGGCGAGCTGAGGGAGCTGGTTTTCGGGCTGGCACAGCAGCGCGGGGGGGTTGGGGTGATGGGAGGAGGAGGGGGAGCTGCAATCACCTCGATAGATCACCTGCCTCCTTCCACTGTGTTGCCTTGTGTTTCCTCGTCGACCTCTGATTCCTCCGTGGTAACTGCTAGTGTTGCCTCGCCCATCTTGCAGATCGTCGCGGAGATGCCCGACCCGCTCCCTCCTGCCACCACCCTGATCCCATCCTCTTCCCTCCCGGCGCTATCCGCACCTCGCCCGACCTCACCCGATTTGACCTCGCTGTCCTCCACAACCGTGTCCTCCCCTCCTACCATCACTGCACCTCGTCCTACCCCTCCTCCTTCCACCACCCCTCCTCCTTCCACCACACCTCGTCCTCCCATCACCACCCCTCCTCCTTCCACTGCACCTCCTCCTTCCATCACCGCCCCTCCTTCCACCACTGTCCCTCGTCCTCCCATCACTGCCCCTCGTCCTGCCATCACCGCCCCTCGTCCTGCCATCACCGCCCCTCCTTCCACCACCGCCCCTCCTTCCACCACCGCCCCTCCTTCCACCACCGCCCCTCCTTCCACCACCGCCCCTCCTTCCACCACCGCCCCTCCTTCCACCACCGCCCCTCCTTCCACCACCGCCCCTCGTCCTCCCATCACTGCCCCTCGTCCTGCCATCACCACCCCTCGTCCTGCCACTACTGACAACACCACGGCTCCTGCCACTTCCACTGTCTCCAACACAAATGTTTATACTGTAGCCCCTGTACCTCCTCCCCCCTCCTCGCCTGTTCTGAATCGCACAAAGAGCAGCAAGGAAGAGAACAAGGAAACTCTTAAGAAATTTGACCACCTGCAGGTGAGGTTAGGCTTTTAAAGTGGTTAGGGTAATGATTAAGTGATGTTTAGCCATCTGTGAGACCATATAGCCATATATGTACATGTACACACTCTGTAAAATCACGCGCTCTTACATACAACATGTACACACACACATGCACACATACACGTGCACATTGCGTGTGCACGCATATATATAACACACACACACACATGCATGATGGTGATGTACATGCACAAATACATGCGTGAACGCACACTCTCACGCAGGTCCTCAAGCTCCTGGAGTTCATGGGTCTCAAACAGTACCAGGAAAAGTTTAGGAGCGAACAGATCAACGGAGAGCTACTCGTCATTTGCACGGAGGAGGTCCTTCACAAGGAACTGGGCATAGCCACTAAGCTGCACAGGGTGAGGCTGATGAAGATGATCGATGGCAGCCACAGTGCTTTGCAACTCCTAGAAGGTGCCAACCCTTACGGGATGGTGTCACCGAATGAAGCAAGAGGGGGCGTGGTCTCTTCTTGAACGATGAGGGGTGTGGTCACCACTTGTACACTTCACGTGCATCTGAACAATTTAGTTCTATTTATTTTTGGGTATGTATGTTTGTCCGCATCATAAATGTGCTTTTTTTTTTTACTTGTGCCAGTTTACAGCAGCAATCTCTTGGCAGACTCAGAAAAAAATATCCAGCGTTGCTGTGTACATGTATGAGTATGGCCCAAATGATGCATTTTGTGTGTAGAACGTACAGTATGCAGAGTGTCCCACTTGTAATCAAGGAAAATTCATACATACAGCTTGTGAATTATTGTATCTTATAATTATAACACCGGAAAAAATTACGAGGGATTAATTTATTTCCAGTCATATTCTATATTTCTTGTCTTATTCTTGCCTTGCCCACTCAGCTACAACTGCAATGATTTCGGGTTGTTATTTCTTTACACACATGAACATGCATGTGCTCATACTGGTTCACACACTTGCATTGTTGCACACATGGACCTGTACATCATCGTAATGGCATATTCTCACACACTCAAGTACACAGTACTTACACTTGCACATACCAGATGGTTACACATGCATGTGGCATACAATGGTGATGATAGTACACACACTCACAAACATCATGCACATGCATTCTATTCCATTTAACTGCTGTTGTGCATGTTAATTTGTACAGGGCGACTGATTTGATGTACCGACTCTGTGCATTGCTGCCTGTATCCTCTGTACAAGTATTCCTTTTGACAACTGTTAACTACTTTGTGCATGTTGAGTTTCCATATACCTGTTCCTTCGTAGCCCTCACTTGAGACTGCGCATAGGTACATGTAGCTACATGCACTGTTCCAAAGGGTTGGTCCCCTGTACATACATCAGTACAGGTTATTGTAATATGCGTCATGTTTCCATGGGATTGGTCCTTTGCACATACAGCATATTCCCATTGGATTGGTGGTCCATAGATTAATCTGTTGAACACATATCATGACCCCAGGATTAATCCTCTAAAGGTGCACATACAATGTACACACTGTATCCACGTGGCAAAAAATAACACTACATGTTCTTCACAATATGTGTAAAACTTTTAAGTTTCAATGCACTCACATTATATTTCTGTGGCTGGTGGAGAAAGCATGTGATAAAGCTTTCATAGGCACTCATCATTCTTTATGCCTTTCCAACTAAGCTGTACCACTTGCTGTGACTTCAGTTTCTTTTGCATACACAATGGTTAGCTCACACAGAATATGCCATGACGGCTGGGTTCAAGTAAATGGTTCATGTATCCTAACGCAAGTGTACCAGTCAGTATGCATTGTGTAAATGAACCTCTTCCATTCTTGTGCGCACCACTTGCATTCACGCATACACACACACATACGGTATATGTGTTTATGTGTGTGTATGTTATGCATGAATTCACCTAGCTGACATCCTTATTCCTATTTGGGTAATGAGCAGACCAGTGGCCTGTAATTTGATTAACCCATCTATATGTAATTTACTGAAAGCAAGTTTGATGGTGGGGATCAGCAGACTTGGATTGGCAGTCCAGTTGCAAAAACATGCTACCAATGTACACTACGAAATGCTCGCTTGTACCCTTATAATATAAGTGAGTTATTTCACAATGTCAGTAACATATCACTGGGTCAGTAAGCATAACGTCACAGTTATAAGCCATTATTCACCCACTTATTTCCATTGCCAAAATGTTGTGATACTTGTTTTACAAAACAGAAGATCATATTTAAAGTTCACACTATCAATCTTAAATCCATTAACCAATTTAAATAAAGAACACTACAAAATTCTGTTCTACAGAGTTGCATTTCCATGTTCTAATTTTTCTAATACAGTCACCAGAGTGGACCAAGTCACGGGCATCATACCCTTTCCATCAAGCCATTTCTGGAATATGGCCATATTGATGTCTACAGCTCTCAAATGGTGCTCTTTCTCTAATGCTTTGACAATGGCTCCATTATCATCCTGCAGCAGAATTATCCCAAACATGAGATAATTAACTCCAATCCGTTCAAAAATATTCACTTTACATTCTGAGAATGATAATAATTTCAGCAAAGTGGGTGTTTCTGGAGGGAGATACGCATGGCAACTGATAGTGCAGAGTTAAAAGAAAAGTTGGTAATTAAAACATCACCAATCAGCGGGAACGTATTTGAAGGCACAATCCACATACAAACAATGATGCGTACCAATATGTATTTAACACAACATTTTTGCTTAATTTTGAAGTTACTAATTTCAATATTGAGTTATTAAAGTTAAATATGGTTTATGAAGTGTTATTAAAAAAGGTAACTACACTCATTCCTTAATTAAAGAAACATCACTGATTGTCAAATAAATAGTGAGTTATTAAACTACAAGGTAGCTGGATTATCAGGCTCGATTTGTTGATTTGCATTTTTAATATTGATCGACATTATAGTATTGGACTTTATTGTCTACTACAATAAATAATAACAATCATAATACAGGATGCCGCACAGTATTTGTTCATGTTAATTAACATTATTGTAGTTAGCATTAAAGGCACTTAAAGGTTGTTTACACTATTATTATCTGCCTCAGTGTACAAAAGTGTATTAAGCTTATTTGGTACAGATTTGTAACTATTAAAACCTTTCCCCTGCATAACAATGAGAGTGCTGTCGTAGGACAGCAACCTGCATGCATACAAAAGGAACTCTGCACTGACCAATGTGTGGGTTGCAAAGTATATACAAACGGTGATGGAACGTTATGATGACACATGAGAGCCACTGGATCATTCAAGTGGCTGTGAGAGGTGCACATACTGTACATGCAGAACTGCACATCAAACATATTACAAGGGGCCATGGGCCTGAAACCAAGCCACATACTACATGTACATGCAAGGTGAAGCTATGCCAGATCAGCCGTGTTGGAATTCACTTTATCATGATGAAGATTCAGGGTACCACTTAAAGTAAAAAACAACTGTAGTGAAAACAAAAAACTGCCTTGAAGTGAATTTTATGATTGGTTCCATGGTAAGCCAGCTAATTGGCTTGAAGTCTTAACCGAACTGTATACCATGTTCATGTGCCTATCAGGTCTCCTACACAACAATGCACAAGTCTTATACCTACAAATGACATACTAACCGTCCAACTGTTTTTCCATCACTTTACCAATCATCTCTGACAAAGACTGACAAGTAGAACTCTCTAGAAGACAAAGAAATTAAAAGACAGTCTGCATTTAGCTAATAAAACAGCCATTTGAATACAGTTAATAATAAAAAAACATAGTGTTTTAAAGCCAAAGGAAATTGTGGTACCTGTGAGTCATTCAGTACCCACATACTAGTCACTACTGACCAGTATTGGAAAGGATCATGGGGAAAGGGATCAGAAATAAACAAATCCAACAGTTTGTGTTTACCACAGACAATGAAATCGATTATACATTAACCAACTGATAGCAATAGCTCAGAAGTAGACATAAAAAGCATTGGTAAACAGCAGTAATATGATTGGTACACTTTGTATATTAATTTTACTGAATTATTTGGTTAAAAATGCACGGAACTCAGTGTATACCACTATGCAGATGGATTGTTATACAGCACATGCATATGTCCTCTATAATAAAGGACATATACAGTAAGTGGTCCCTATTGTCCTGTATAATAGCAAGTACATACATGTAGGTCCACACACCACATGTAAGTGGCAACAATACAACAGCATAATACATGTACATGCAGCATATTACAGGTATTTCACACTTGCCATAAAACCAATATACCACAATATTAAACTTAGTTAGGAATCTAGTCTCGTGTATATGCTCAAAATCCTGACAGTGTTTGTCTGGTATAATTGTGCTGAACAGCCGCAAGCATACTGAACAGCATTTGGGCTACGAGCATTGTTTTGATAATAGACTCTCTTCACAGTTTAGCTGGGTCCATCCTGCTACATTATATACCACTACATTTATTAACTGTTGTTGTTATTAGTTCATTGGTACATAGGAATACATACATACATACTATACTACATCCAACATATACTGTACGTACACAACTTGTAGAGGAGGGGGCGGGGGGGAATACAAAATACTGACCTGGTACTACTCGAGCTGTAATAGTAGATGCTGCAAAATAAAGGACAGGTTAATTGCATTTACAGTACACTCTCTGCAATAGCTCACCTCCCACTAGGTATGGCAGATAAGGTTCCAGTACCTTCCATTCATCTAGGGCAACACTCTTCTTACCATTCATATCAACAATGTGTGAATACTTTTCAAGGAGGGCCTTCTTTAATAAATGCAGCTCTACCCTGATGTCATTAGAGGGATCTGAGCTGTCTACAGGAGGGCAGGAGACCACCTCTAACACCTCCAAATGGGGACAAAACTCCTGGCGGGTCTTTTTAATGACTTCGCGGACAGAGTGTGCTAGCTCTAGGTTCTTAGGGTCTGTCTTGTTAGGGAAGGACATAGTCAGTGAGATGGATTGGAATGACTCACTCATCTCAACCATTGAGGTCACCCCTGTCTCACTAAGCCACATTAAGCCCCATTTCCACACATCACAGCGGCGATTAAAAGGGTGGGAGTGGAGGGATGTGGTTTGTGCTGCTGGTAGTGCAAACGCAAGGGGCAGCCTATGAAGAAGGACATGATGAAAGCGTGGGGTGAAGAACTGATCAGTAGACTTGACAGTCTCAGACCAACGGAAACTATTATTGAGAACCACGGCACTACTTGGCCTAGCAACACTGATGAGTGCTGGGATGAAGAGGAGGGGACCAAGGCCAGAAATGGCTGAACCTTCAGGTGCCATATTTGTAACAATTTGAGATATGTCCACTATTTGACCGATCTCAAAATGAACCATAAACTGAGTAATCATATCAACATTGTATTCAGGAAATGTGCTCTTAATAATTGCTGTGGGTATTATTCCAGTATTGCTAGCGAGATGAGCATATTCCTTAAGAGATTGATCTGCAAACAAAGCTCCGTTGACCTTCTTCAAGATGCTCTCTTTTTGAAGGACTACCCAGCTACTATGGGGATCTGCATTTGGGATAAAGACAATTAAACCCTTTTCTGACAGGGTTTTTAGTAGTGGGACAACAGTAGTGTTATCAGAATTAATGGCTTTATCGTGATCAGCCTCCAGATGTGCAAGAAGATCAGATAGGGATATGGAATGCATATCAGGAGGTAGCTTTTCCTTCAAGAAGGCAAGTAGCAAGTGACACATCATGGAGATTGGAGGAGACATACATAGAACATCTTTATTTGTTCCGTACAGCAGATCTCGAAACTGGTCCATTCCTCCACTGTATATCTTTGTCAGGTTTACGGCTATAACATCAACCAACTTTTGATGGCTAATCACCTTCCTAGCAATTAATCCTAAATGGCTCATATTCTCCTTCAGCTGTTCTGGTGTTAGTAGGTCTGCATGAGTGCCCATTACTATGACTGATGACTTCTGGGGACATTTGTGGCATACACCATCAATCATAGTGGACCAGTAGTACACCTCCTTATTGATGACATCAGGGTTCTTCCTTAGGTCCTGCAGGAGAAGGAAGATGGCTGGACTGTCAAGGGTAATGGCCTCCAGACATGCAGAGTGGCATGAGAAGTATTGATGATGTCCAGCCAAGTCATAGATGATCATGTTGCTGTAGGGACTGTCAACTTGATGCGGAATGATCCCAGCAGAGAGAGGTTCCACCACATTTTCCCGTCTAAACAGACGCTACAGAATTGAAGCTTATAAAAACCTATCACAAAAGGTGAATCAGTACATGCCAGTGGAAGAATGAAAACTAACTACATTGGAGAACTACTTGACCTATGAATACTAATACCTACTCTCTTGCATGGGGTTTGACAAATGTGTAGAATCAGCAAGTCATGTTCAATATTAGTTTCACAGACATCCCTGTCACAATAATAAGTGCATGCCAGAAATAATGATCCACTGTCCATTGATTAAAGATATGTAGTCCCTCCTCTCTGTGACTAAATTCTACCCCAAAGTTACTAAGTATTCCATTGATGGAGACAAAGTATTAATATACTTGTTTGGTTTTATACCATGAACACAGGCAACCAACGTAGTGCTATCACAAAGTCATAAACAACACTAGTGCACCTTAATCACATTTTTACACCCATAAATTAGTGTACTAGTCTTGAACAAGACTTGTGCACCTCAATAACATTCTTACACCGATAGGTTACTGTACTAGCTTTGTATCAGCACTGAACTGTTATTTGGTACACTATCATTATTTTCCAGTGAGAAGTTTGACCCACAACATCTCTCTGTCCTAACATGCTACATGAATAAAGCATGTCTATCATATCATCGTGTACGTGTAAACACACTACTATGCCTATCTCTTTACAATGCCTACTGCACAGGGTTCTGATACTTGCATTGGTAATTCTCCAACAATATTGGCTCATAATGATTCATTCACTGTCTATCCACTAACGTTAGGGTAGAATTTGTGAGTATTTTTATACTAGACATGGATAATTTACTTCAGACATGCATGTGGCTGCAGATTTTACACAATGGTTTAATTCCACTGACATGTTCTATAAACACGTTTGCACACAGTACCAGCCGAATAACACTGGACTGTAATTTGGTGCATTATAAATAGTTTGCTGTATTATTGCCCACAGAAATAATTATGCAAGGTTTGAAGTTTTGAGGTAACACGTGGTTAAAAATACATAGTTTACGTTATATACGATGACTCAGAAAGTTCCTCTGCAACATACAGTGGAAAAGAAACTACATGTAAACAAAGCACACGATTCCCTGATAAAGTACTTGCATCTGTACTCTTCAGAACAATATATGTTTCAGTAGATATCAGTTATCACAAATTGTTGAAAAACGCAGCGTTATCCTCCCAATGCAAGCATTTGTCCTGTGGGCCTACTTGTAACTATAGAATGAAAAAGCTAAGAATCAGTTAGCAACACAGCCCCTGGTCCAGTATTTGTGATGGCGTGCATGTTGGGAAATTTGTTAATACGTTAAGTGTTGTGTACAGGAAACACTACATCAAGGTGTTGTTGTATGAGATGGGAGTTGGAGAGGTTGGAGGAGGGAGTACCCGTTTTGCATGTTGCAATGACAGCATACAGTACAGTAAGTAAACTACTATTGCTCGCTTGAACCACTGGCAATAATTCAATTCATTTACCAGCATTAATTTACTGCTGCAGGGTTATTGTTGGTTGCAGTGTACCCTGCATATATACATGTCTGCATATATACATGTACTTACTTTATATATGTCACAGAAAATTTATTAGCTAATAGTGGTTGGACATCCCGATCAAAACAGCTCATTTCTTGAGTTCATGTACAAAAAGGGTATTATGTGCATTATAAGCATACATGACATGTGCATTTGGGAAGTTTAGAAAAATATTATTTGGCATAAATACACAACAGCTAAAATATTGCATGCAACTTGCTTTGTCCCGCATAGCCACTTAAACCAGGTCTTATTTTATACTGCTAGTTAAAGCCACCCTGTTACAGCACCATTAGACATTGGCCATTTCTCAGAATCTGCATTGGATATCATACAATCCATTCTTACATTTGCTAGACGAGTTGTTGTTGGCTTCGAAATGTTGATGATGGCCTTCAATAAGAAATAGAATACTTTGCTGAGACATAAAATCATAATTGGCAATAAAAACAAAGATGCATGAATTTTGCAACCTTTACACACCCATCTGCCATATGATACAACTCATACAAGGACACTAGTCAGTGTACAATATTCATGCATGAGAGGCACATCTAAGCAATTGTAAACAATATGATACACAAACGTTACTCAGAGCTACTGTAAATGTAGCATGCAATGATCACAATGCAAGCTATATGTAGCCACATGCATAACATCATGTACGTCATGACCATTATCATGCATGTACAAACTTCTATGCTGGAAACATTCAACACTGTATAGTCATTTCTATGCATGTAGAGATGTGACCAAAATTGTGCATAATGAGACTTGCTCCCAGGCCATACAGCGCTTACTGTACCTGAGTCAGTGTACTCTTCCCAGCACCTGAATTTCCACATAAAATAACCTTTCCATAGGAATCAGCAGGAAAGTCACTGCATGTTTTCATCACCTGATTGAACAAATGGAGGGATCTGTACCCTGCATCCTTCATGGCAGTACGTCCTTGATTGTTCTTAAGGTTGACATCAATACCACGATGGAAAAGGAGTGTTCTTACACAGCTGATTTGATCCTTCTGTCCAACCGTCTTAGCTCTAACAGCCAAATGAAGAGCAGTATCACCAGACTAGTGGTTGAAACAATAGATTAACTTTCAAACATTCAAATACATCATACAGGTATACATGTATAATAATAGCCCTTCCTTGGTTTACATCCACAGGTTACAGGAGACCTATAGACCTACACCAACGATAGTATGATATTAGTAACACATGCTCCTGGAATACATGCTAGTGTGGTCTATCAAAAGTATGACTAAGTACATGTAGGATTTTGTGTAGTGCAAAAAGCAGTAAGACTAGGTAGACTCATAGTAGAGTGGGGTTTGATGGAACAGTACAGGGTAACAGCTCACATGGACATATGTATAACAACTACAGACACTCTCAGTCTTGATAGTCTATTTGCACTACACATGTGCTGAAAAAATCTGCTCATTTTAAGATGCACAGTTTGAGAGTATGATTGTCATGAACTGCGCTAGTTCCTGGACCTTGATATTACTGACTCACGGAGAGGGCAATTGAAGCAAAAGAAGAAGGCATTTCAGGAATGGGGCTGCAATCTGGGTTTGAAAAAAGAAGATGGAGGAGGCACCTACAGTGTATGGATCTCAAGAAACATTCAAAAACCTGCAATTTGTTGTGATTATCTTATAGTGCAGGGTGTTACTCTTGTACGCTATACCAAATGGCAGTAAAGAACAGTGTAGAAATATACAGGAGACTTTTCATGATTATGTCAAATCAGGTCTTTTCCATGCTCCTAGTAACTGTCCGAATTTGCAGATTTGGAATCTGTCAAACAGAACTATTTACTTGGGATAACAATCTAGTAGCTGTCTTGTCCAAAGAACATCAACAAACATCAGTACACATACATGTTTCTCAGTTTTCGGGGTCTCGATATACTCAACAGGTTAAGAATTGGGTACATCATCACTGCAGTGCTTTTAGTAACCTGAACTGTATATTTGTACATGCATATCATTAGTATACAATGGGCAGGTAATGCACTTTGCATGTGTTTTTAGGCCATTCCACTAGAACCCATCACTTGTAATTGGTCCCTGTGCACTATGAGGGTAATCAACTACATGAATGGTTAACGATACCTGAGAAACAAATGCGTAATTGTAGGCAGCATAAAAAGGTAATTATCCATTCGTGATAATATTTTGCACGGAATGTGCCAAACCATCCATTACTTGATAAAGCGTCCCTATGAGGCAACAGAATGACATTGATCAAGTGAACATATTCTCTGCAGATCGACATTTATAGATTGCTCTAGATTTAACCTATGAGATCTACATACAACACAAAGTATGCGAAAGTGTGCTAGAGCAAATGTTCTTTCATTGATTTACTGAATAGAGGAATACCAGCTGTGTACAAAACCGAGTGCATTCATGTATTTTAAGCTCCAGTCCTGCCTTCTCTGTTTCACTGCACATTCGCAGATAAAGATAAAGATGATACAATCGGGTGTATGCTCTGAAATAATCAGTAAATACTGTTGTGATGTGTTCTGTGGGTGTGGTGATGTTATCTTTTGAATAGTATAATGTGCCTGACTCCATGACGTTTGTCTCATCAATATACGGTTGGTCATGGATGTAGTTTCAGTTTCTGAGGATAATGCTCTTTTTAACTGCTCTGTTATTGTTTGATAAAGTATTTCTCTTGTGCTACGTTGGTCGTAGAAGAGTACAGACCAACCACTGTCCAGCATGAGAACTCCAATTGCGGGATATGCAGACAATTCTAACATTGTACATGGAGTTGTTCCAGGATGAATGAGTCATTTGAATAATTAACGGTGTCATCAGGTAGGTGAGGAGAATATTCTTCTGAATAGGTGTAGTAAATGGGCATCATCTTCAATGGAGGTGTTGTCTTGACACCTCTTTAGAGATGACACCTGCACAGGGTTCATCCCACGAACTGACACGGTAGTGTTCTAGATCATTCATTACCTTATTGAGTGACACAATGACTCAGGGTGGATATCAGAGAGATCATTCGTAATGGTCATGCTAAACATTCTGAGATTTGCAGACTCTGTACTGTAAACGCGTGTCCTAATTTATCAACAGGCTCCCTCACACTGCAGCGCTTAAGAAGCTGTTCTTTCCATCTATGTGACCAAAAATAGCTATTGGGAATAACTTACGCACCTACATGTACGAGAGGGCATTTGAGACATTGTGTCAACTCCAAGAATGGTGTGCAGTATAATGCACTGATTACAGAAGCTGCATACAATATTAGACTTTTACCAGCTCACATTTGGAGAAAACAAAGAAATATTCATTATTGTGTTCACGGTTGACAAAACTGTTATTCTTGATAGCAGGACAGCTTTCATCAATACAAAATCATACGGTGAAAGCCTTCAGGACAATCCTTATTGATACATGAACATATAAGGTCTTTTTATCAACATCAACAGTTTCCAAACTCAGTATACTGTAGGACCAACTACATGTACAGTATTTCAGAATGGAAAGGATGTGTTTGGAAGCAGTGGTGCATAACATGATTTGGAACATTCTTAACAATAGTACATCTCAGCATGGAACATACAGCGCTCCCTCCTACACCATAATGCCATACATAGCTCAATTCCTCCCACCCCCATACAATATCCTAAACTCTATTAATACACTGTCCAGAGGACTGAAGAAAGCTAAGCAACACCAGAAGGTTCACCAGCAGAACAAGCAACAAAAAGACAACAAGGCCTCATTGGTGTGCTGTGCCTCATCCCTAAACCACTAATGACAACTGTATTTTGTACGAGACATTGCATAGTACTAGATGTGCATCCGCATAATGTAGATCTAAAATGAGTACTAAAGAAGATTGGAGAGAATATCAACTCTACAGCTATGGAAGGTTTTCAGCTAGTATTCCGGTACGCAAATGTAATGAACAACACCACCTGAATGTTTAGTGTATTAAAATTAAAAGGGGGATCATAGCCACATGTAAATAAGTTGTCTGCATTTATCGTTTTGTGCATCGTATTGCCAACACATTCTTCTAACACTAAAGAGAGGCAAAGTCTCCACTGGGAGGAACGTACAGTGCTCCCTCATACCCCATGATGTCATACATTTCTCACCCCTCCCCCTTACGAAAACGCCTCACCACTCTATTGATACACTGTTCCAGAGGATTGAAGAACACTGAGTCACCACACAATTCAACAACAGAACATAATACACAACCGACAAGGACTCATTGGTGTGCTGTGCCTCATCCGCAGAACACCGTACAACTGTATTTTGTACCCACACTTTGCCATGCACTGGATGTGCATCCACATAATGTAAGTGAAGGGAGGGGTGTGGATAGTTGGCTCTAAATGAGTAATAATGAACGTGGGAGGGCACTCACCAGCTATGGGTTAATTTGGAGTCAAAACTATCCTATTACATGTATGTTGTTGAGTCTCGTTTGAAGTACAATTGTACAAATGATCACTAGCTTGAATGGTACATTCATTATAATAAGATGGGGGATTTTATTGGGCTCTAAAATGAGCAATAATGAATGTGGGAGGGAACATCTAATCAACAGCTATGGGGTGTACTCTACAGCTATGGGGTTTGGTGGAGATCAAGCTATCTTATCAAGTTCTGTCAATGCGTAAAAATATACATATTTCAGCTATCATTCTGGTACACACATGTAACAGATGACAAACGTGTATTAACTTACGATGGGGGATTATAGCCACATATGATTAAGATGTATACATTTACATGTATCGTTTTGGATGTCAGTTGTAAAGATTGTGTGCATAATTATAGCAGAAATAAAAAAACATAAAAGGCAAGACCTGCCTAAAAAGGTTTCCCTTACACACGTCATCATCCACTACTGGGGACTCCGTGTATGTGTTGCATTGCATGGACACAGTGTATAATGACACCACACACCTCGTTCTGCATGTTGATGTCTGCACCCCTATCCAATAGCATCTCCACACACTCCACCTGGCCTTCCTCTGATGCCGCCATCAGTGCGGTCTTTACATCCTGTAATGATACATGTATGCATTCATGCATGTTCCATCACGGTCAGATACACATTCTACTAATGTATGTCAGAGTGACTGTAACTATGACCAACGTTTACAGTTTAATAAAACATTGTCATAAAAGAGCCATATTCTTCACTGTATAGAACATACATGTAGAGTGCTCCTTCAAACACCATAATGTCATGCATCTCTCATATTCTCCCACCCCTCCTGAAACATAAAGCCTCATCACTCTACTAATAGACTGCCCAGATGATTGAACAACACTGATTCACCACACAGTTCATAAACAGAACAAACTACACAGACAAAGCATCATTGCTGTGCGATGGCTCATCGAAGATGACCATTGTTTGAAGTGCAGTCAAAGGGCATTTTTCAGCTAGTATTCTGGTACACACATGTTACAAACGACCACTTGAATGGTATATGTATTAAAAAAGATGGGTGATTATAGCCACATGTGATTAAGATGCATGCATTTATCGTGTTTTACATCAATTGAAAAGCTTGTGTGCATTTTCCCAAGTACGTTTACTACATATAGCAGAAATCAAATAACATAAAAAGCAAGGCCTAAACAGGATTCCCATGCACAAACATCATCATCCACTACTGGGGACTCTGGGTATGTGCTGCATTGCATGGATACAGTGTGCAATGACACAACTCACCTTTTTCAGCATGTTGACCTTTGCACCCCTATCCAATAGCATCTTCACACATGCCACCTGCCCATTCTGTGAAGCTGCCATCAATGCGATCCTTCCATTCTGTAATGTTAAATACATGTCTTCATTCATGTACATATACTGTAAAATGACACATACCAACTATGTAACAGTACAAAAGGACCTACACCACACACAGTTCAAACAACACATTTTGCTATCACTAAATGAGGCACTGTGAAGATCATACAGTGCTTCCACATACACCATGATGTCATACACCTTTCATATTCTCCCACCACACCCCATACAACAAGCCTCATCACTATACCAATACACTGCCCAGAGGATTAAAGAAAAGAGTGTCACCGCACAGTTCAACAACATATATAACAAACTACACAGACAACAGCCTCATTGGTGTGCTGTGTCACATCCCCAGACCACAAAGCAACTGTAGCTTTTACCCTTACTATTCCATGCATTGAATAAGCATCCACACAATGTGAGTAGGGGGAAGAGATGTTATAGGGCTCTAACTCAAATGTGGGATGGGACACCCACAACAGAAATGGGGTGTTTGGGAGCCAAATCTATCCTATCATTTTCTGTGTCTAGTTTGAAGTGCAATCAAGGGGTAAAAAATATACATTAATGAACTAGTAATTTGGTACACATATGTAACAAATGACCATTGAATGGTACACGTATCTAAATACATGTATGATGGGAGATTATAGCCACATGTGATTAAGATGTATGCATTTATCGGTTTGTACATCGGTTGAAAAGCTTGTGTGCATTTTCCCAAGTACGTTTACTACACATAGCACAAATCAAAGAACAGGACAGGCATGGCCTAACAGGATTCCAGTGCACACGTTATCATCCACTACTGGGGACTCTGGGTATGTGCTGCATTGCATGTACCCAGTACATAATGACACCACTCACTTTGTCCTGCCTGTTGAAATCTGCACCCATATCCAATAGCATCCTCATACACTCAACCTTCCCTGCGATTGAGGCTGCCATCAATGCAGTCCATTCATTCTGTACGGATAATTGTATGCATTCATGCGTGTACCATCAATGCCAGATATACATTCTACGAATGTACAAAAATTGACAGTACACAACGACCAACACTCCACACAGTTCAAAAACACATTCTCTTAAAACAGGCATATTCGTTACTGTAATGAACATACATACTGCCCAAAGGATTGAACAACACTGTGTCACCAGTTAGTTCAACAACAGAACAAACTACACAGACAAGGCCTCATTGGTCTCGTTTGAAGTGCATTGAAGGGGTGATAAATGTCCAGTATTCTGGTACATCGATGTAACAAATGACCACTTAAATGGTACAGGTATTAAAAGATGGGGAATTATAGCCACATGTGATTAAGATGTCTGCATTTATCGTTTTGTACATCGGTTGTAATGCTTGTGTGCAATTACCCAAGTATGTTTATTAGTTGCAGCAGAAATAAAATAACATGTCTCTAAACAGGGTTCCCATGCACACACTAATGAGGACTCTGGGTATGTACTGCATTACATATACCCAGTGTATAATGACACCACTCACCTTGTCCTGCATGTTGACTTCAGCACCCTTATCCAATAGCATCCTCACACACTCAACCTTTCCTTCAATTGAAGCCGCCATCAATGCGGTCCATCCATTCTGTAATGATAAGTGTATGCATTCATGCGTGTACCATCAATGTCGGTAACACATTCTACTACGGTACATAAAGTGACAGTACAGAACGACCAACACCCCACATAGTTAAAACAACACATTCTCCTAAAAGAGGCATATTCTGTACTGTAATGTACTGACCACACAACTGTATCTTGTACCCATACGTTTGCCATGCCCCGAATAAGTATCCACAAAATGGCCACATGTATGCAGCTATCATTTTGTACATCGGTTGAAAGGCTTGTGTGCTATTTCACAAGTGCGTTTATGAGTTGTAGCAAAAATTAAATAACATGACAGGCATGGCTTTAACAGGATTCATGTGCACACATTAGAATCCACTATTGCGGACTCTGGTTATGTGCTGCATTGCCATGTACACAGTGTATAATGACCCCACTCACTTTGTCCTGCAAGTTGACCTCTGCACCCCTATCCAATAGCATCATTACACACTCCACCTTCCCTTCCTGTGAAGCCACCGTCAATGCTGTCCTTCCATTCTGTAATGTTAAGTGCATGTCTTCATTCGTGCACAGATACTGTACAATAACACACTACCAACAATTTTACTAACGTAACCGTACAAAAGGACCAATATCACACACAGTTCAACAACACTATCTGCTATCACTGATATGAGGCAACGTTTGACTGAAGATCATACAGTGCTCCTTCATGCACCATGATGTCATCTGATGTCACTGATACGAGGCAACGTTTCCACTGTGAAGATCATACAGTGTTCCTTCATGCACCATGATGTCATACACCTTTCATATCCTCCCACCACTCTCCATACAAATCTCCTCACTCTACCAATACACTGCCAAGAGTATTAAAGAAGACTGAGTCATCACACAGTTCAACAACATAAAAATCTACAGACAAGGCCTCATTGGTGTGCTGTGTCACATCGCAAGACTTCAAGGCAACTGTATTTTGTACCCATACTATTCCGTGCATTCATACAATGTGAGCAGGGGGAGGAGAAGTTATTGGACACCTACTCTACAGAAATGGGGTGTTTGGGAGCCAAAGCGTTTCAGAGACCAAAACTATCCTACTATGTTCTGGAGTCAAGTTTGAAGTGCAATCAAGGTGCAAACAATGTACATTTTTCTGGTACAGACATGTAACAAAAGATCACTTGAATTGTATACGTATTATTATGTGATGGGGGATTATGGCTACATGTGAATAAGATGCATGCATTCATCATTTGTACATCGGTTGAAAAGCTTGTGTGCATTTTCCCAAGTACGTTTACTTAACTTACCGTCGAAATTAAATAACATGACAGGCATGGCCTAAACAGGATTCCTGTGCACACGTTATCATCCACAATTGGGGACTCTGGGTATGTGCTGCATTAAATGAAACGAGTGTATAATGACCCCACTCACCTTGTCCTGCATGTTGATATTGAGACCCCTATCCAATAGCATCCTCACAGACTCAACCTTCCCTGCGACTAAAGCTGCCATCAATGCGGTCCATCTATTCTGTAATGTAAAAATGTATGCATTATGCATGTACCATCAATGCCAGATACACATTCAACGAATGTACATAAAGTGACAGTACACAACTAACAACACCTCACACAATTCAGCAACACATTCTCCTAAAAGAGGCATTTTCTTCAGCTGTAACGAACATAAAATGCTCCCACATAACCCCTCCCCATACAATAAGTGTTATCACTCTATAAATATCCTGCCCAGTTGATTGAAGAACTCTGAGTCACCACACAGTTCAACAGAACAAACAACACAAACAAGGCCTCATTGGTGTGCTGTGCTTCATACCAGACCACCATACAATTGTATTTTGTAGCCGTGCACCGAATAAGCATCCACACAATGTAAGTATAGGGATGAGTGGTTATTGGGCTATAGAGTGATAATGAATGTGGGAGGGGACACCTACATGTACACTGCAACTATTGGTTGTTTCAGAGCCAAAGCTATCCTAGTCTAGTATGAAGTGCAATCAAGGGTCGAACAATGTACAGATTTCAGCTAGTATTGTTGTACACACTAGTAACAACTTGAATGGTATTAAAATAAGATGGGGGATTATAGCCACATGTGATTAAGATGTATGCATTTATTGTTTTGTACATCGATTCAAAAGCTTGTGTGCATTATACTACATATAGCAGTAATCAAATAACAGTAAAGGCAAGGCCTGCCTAAACAGGATTCCCGTGCACAAACATGCATAAAAGAGGCAAACTTCATCCACTACTGGGGACTCTGGGTATGTACTGCAGTGTATAATGACACCACTCACCTCTGTCTGCATGTTGATATCTGCACCCCTATCCAATAGCATCTCCACACACTCAACCTTCCCTTCCTGTGAAGCCATCAACAATGCAGTCCTTCCATCCTGTTATGTTAAGTGCATGTCTTCATTACTGTACAGATATTGTACAATAACACACTACCAACGATTTTACTGATGTAACAGTACAAATAGACCAACACTACACACAGTTCAACAACACATTCTGCTAAAACTGAAGAGGCAATGTTTCCACTTGAAGATGATACAGTGCTCCCTCACTCAGTGCTCCCTCATACACCATGATCTCATACACCTTTCATATCCTCACCACACAACAAGCCTCATCATGCTTCTTAGACACTGCCAAGATGATTTAAAAACTACTCATTCATCACACAGCTCAACAACATAACAAACTACACAGACAAGGCCTCATTGGTGTGGCGTGTCACATCCCAAGACCACAAGGCAACTGTATTGGGTACCCATACAATTCTGTGCACCGAATAAGTATCCACACAATGTGAGTGGGGGGAGGAGAAGTTATTGGACACCTGCTCTACAGAAATGGGGTGTTTCAGAGCTAAAGCTATTCTATCATATTCTGGAGTCTAGTTTGAAGTGCAATCAAGGGTCGAACAATGTACAGATTTCAGCTAGTATTCTGGAACACACATGTAACTTGAATAGTACACGTATTAAAATAAGATGGGGGATTATAGCCACATGTGATTACGATGTATGCATTTATCGTTTTGTACATCGATTCAAAAGCTTGTGTGCATTATACTACATATAGCAGAAATCAAATAACATAAAAGGCAAGGCCTGCATAAACAGGATTCCTGTGCACAAACATCATCATCCACTACTGGGGACTCTGGGTATGAGCTACATTGCATGGACACAGTGTTTAATGACACCACTCACCTCTGTCTGCATGTTGATGTCTGCACCGCTATCTAATAACATCTCCACACACTCCACCTTCCCTTCCTGTGAAGCCATCAACAATGCGGTCCTTCCATCCTGTAATGTTAAGTGCATGTCTTCATTAGTGTACAGATATTGTACAATAACACACTACCAACGATTTTACTAATGTAATAGTACAAATGGACCAACACCATACACAGTTCAACAACACATTCTGCTAAAACTGAAGAGGCAATGTTTCCACTGCAGAGCTCCCACATACACCATGATCTAATACAACTTTCATATCCTCTCACCCCTCACCACACAACAAGCCTCATCATACACTGCCAAGTGGATTGAAGAACTCTGAGTCATCACACAGTTCAACAACTACACAGACAAGGCCTCATAGGTGTGGCGTGTCTCATCCTTAGACCACAAGGCAACTGTATTGGGTACCCATACAATTCTGTGCACCGAATAAGCATCCACACAATGTGAGTGGGGGGAGGAGAAGTTATTGGACACCTGCTCTACAGAAATGGGGTGTTTGGGAGCCAAAGCTATCCTATCATGTTCTGGAGCCTAGTTTGAAGTGCAATCAAGGGTCGAACAATGTACAGATTTCAGCTAGTATTCTGGTACACACATGTAACAAATGGCTACTCGAATGGTAAACATATTAAAATAAAATGGGGGATTATAGCCACATGTGATTAATATGTATGCATTTATACATCGATTGAAAAGCTTATGTTCAATCAAAACAGGATTTCCGTGCACAAACATCATCAACCATTACTGGGGATTCTGGGTATGTCCTGCATTGCATGAACACAGTGTATAATGACACCACTCACCTCTGTCTGAAACTTGATATCTGCACCCCTATCCAATAGCATCTCTACACACTCCGCCTGGCCTTTCTCTGACGCCACCATCAGTGTGGTACTTCCATCCTGTAATGATAAGCGTATCGATTCATGCATGTACCATCAATGTTAGATACACATTCTACTAAAGTGACTGTACATTACGACCCAAACCCCACACAGTTCAACCTCACATTCTCCTAAAAGAGGCATATTATGTAACATGTATGTTTTTTGACCGTGTCGAACAGGATGCGCGTTCTTTGAATATTGGTTTACCAGTTCTATACCAAATATCGTAAGCCTCCAAAGAGATTTGATGGGGATACTCAACATGAGTTTAGGCAGCCTCGTGATTATTTTCGACAGAAGTATTTTGAAGCCTGCGACATATTGATTGGAGAACTTAGTGACCGTTTTGAACAGGAAGATGTGATGAAGACAGTTCTTTGCATGGAATCATTATTACTAAAGTCATGCAGCTTGCGGAGAAAAATGTAACTCTGAGTTAAAATCATTTTCGGAATCAGTCTTTCAGGCCGATTTTTTCATTACACAGCTGGAAAAACAACTGGCTATACTTGTCGATGTGATTCGTGTGGAGCTACCAGATGTAAAACGGGTCACGAACATTCGCACAATATGCACGGCAATGGAAGCTCATAGAAATCGAAGCATGCTTTCTGAAGTACACAAACTATTGCGGTTATTTTTAACCATTCCAGTAACATCCAGTACATCAGAAAGGAGCTTTTCGGCGATGAGACGACTTTATACGTATTTGAGATCCCCCATGACAGAAAGTCGATTTAACAACTGTTTCATTTTGCACGTACATAAAGAACTAGCGGAGCGCATTAATCTGGAGGATGTAGCCAATATCGCGTAATGATGAACGAGTCCGCTACTTTGGTGTATTTAATTGTGTATGCGCATGAATATAATTATCATTTTGACCCCTGCCCCCCCCAAATATAGACACCCTCCGCCGCGCCTGAGGCTCTCGACGTTGACGTAGGTACTTCAATATTTGACGTAAGGGGTTCAAACCCGCCATAACTTTCTGTAGGAGCAATCAAATCGCTTCAAATTCGGTTTGTAGGTGGAGAGGTCCTGTATCTATCTATTTGTTCTGTTCGTTAATTTTTATGCAATGCGTTACGGAGATACAGTTGAACAAACAACGTGCACATTTTCGCGCTCGTTTCGCGCCAATGATATGGGCAAATTGCGCTCCGCTCAATGTATGGGGAGGCGGGGATTATTACATTGGCGCGAATCAAGCGGGAAAACGTGCACGTAGTTTATTCAACTGTATCTCCGTAACAGATGGCATAAAAATTAACGAACAGAACAAATCGATAGGTATAGGACCTCTCTACCTACATACCGAATTTGAAGCGATTTCATTACTCCTACAGAAAGGTATGGCGGGTTTGAACCCGGTTGGGTATCGAACGTTGCAATACTGGCAAGGAGCAAGTGCAAGATCCCAAAAAGTATTTTACCATAGAGAAATGGTGTAATATTAAGTGCTGAAAATAGGAAGACGATAGCGTTAACCATTCGGAAGTTATAGCATTTCAAACGTAAGGCATTTTTATTATTCTTTTTTATAATACACGCTAGGTCCCTTTTCTCGGAAACTTTCCCATATGCGTATATATGTGTACCCAACATGTAGTTACGTTCTGGCATGATAACGTTCAATGGTTCAATAGCTGCAGTAAAGAGAACATAAACTGTCACAATTTTTTCTACGATCGCGCATACTGTACCGTTCACTCAAAATGCAATGTTTGGAACGCTGTAACTTTTGAGATACTAATCCAAATATGATGCATAAGGTGTCGTTCTGCAGCATTTTTTGTGCTCTTGTAGAGGGTAATAATATCGCAGCACAAAACACGATTTGAAAAACATCTTGAAGTACCTAAATATACGTGGACAAACAGGAAACGGAGGTGATGAAGGTGGATACTTCCGAAAAACAGCGGCATGATACGACACAAGAGATACTGGAACAAATTGTTAAGCGGATGGAAGCACTGGAATCAAGATTGGAGAAGCCTTCGTACCGACCACAACAAGCCAGCCGTAGATGCTACAACTGCAACGAGGAAGGACATTATCGCCAAAACTGTCCTCATGTGGAAAGGAGCGATTCATCACAGATGAGAAAAAAGAAAGCACAGGAGCAGTTTAAGGTATGTGGAGGTACCAGTAAGGGTACGTGGTTTTATGGGCGATAGTCCGGTTGAGTTTTTGATTGATTCTGGAGCGACAGTTTCTGTTGTTCGTTATGAAACCATTCCCCACAGCATGGTGATCGCAAATAGTGCTTCATCAGCAGTTAGCGCGACAGTACAAAACGGCGATGCGCTTTCAGGTAGATTTGGAATACTAGAGCCCCATGACAACATCCCTAGTAGTCTTTTGGTTGCCTGAAGTCTAAACACTGTCAGCAAGTCTAATGTCATTGCTATTCAGGTGACAAACACCGGGCATAGTGAAACCACTTTGTACAAGGGGACCCAGATAGGAATCTTCAGCATAGAGCATTGCGTTATGGCACTAGATAGTGAGTCAGCAGGGCCAGTACTGGACGATAAATTGCCAGAAATTGATCTTTCCAACACAGATCTCGCAACTGAGCAATCAGTTGAGTTACAAAAGTTGATCTGGGAATTTCGAGGTATCTTAGCAAGTGCAGACGGATCTTTAGGGAGGACTTCCGTGACAAGGCATTCAATTCAAACATCTGGGCCACCAGTTACGGGAACCACTTCGCAGAATACCTCATTTTCTTAAGGACACTGTCTCTGCTGAAATCAAGAAAATGCTGAATCAAGGTATAATACGAGAAAGTAATAGCCCATGGCCCTCTGCTGTAGTAATGGTGCGGAAGAAAGACAACACATGGCGATTCTGTGTAGATTATCGAAAATTAAATAGTCAAACACAGAAAGATTATTTAATTTTCGATAATCTACACAGAATCGCCATGTGTTGTCTTTCTTTATGTGATATTAAATAGTCGCATATCCACTCCCACGAATAGATGAAACTTTGGAGTCATTAGCTGGGTCAAAATATTGGACTTAGCTTCCCGGTACTGGCAGTTGGAAGTTGAGGAAGCCGATCGTGAGAAGACAGCATTCTCTACTCGTGACGGGCATTATGAATTTAATGTAATGCCTTTCGGGTTAACCAACGCACCTCCAGCGACTGATGCAGTGCGTCCTTTCAGGGTTAACATATGAGCAGTGTTTATTTTATCTAGACGACATTGTAGTGTTTGGGGGATCATTTCAGCAACACCTGGAGCGTCTGAAAACTGTGTTCCTGCACCCAAAAAAAGCAGGAATGAAATTGAAGCCTAATAAGTGTCACTTTACGAGGAGTGAAGTTCGTTACCTTGGTCATGTCGTTTCAAGAGGGGGGATCCAGGCAGACCCTGAAAAAACTCAAGTTATGGTGTCACACCCGGTGCCAAATGATATCAAGGAGTTGAGACAATTTTTGGGGTTGACCAACTATTACCGCCGGTTTATAAAAGACTACTCCAAAATAGCAGAACCACTGCATAAGTTGACTAGGAAATCAGCTGGTGGTTACAAATGGAGTGCTGATTGTCAGGGGGCGTTTGAAGCATTAAAATTACGGCTTACCAGTCCCCAATATTAGCCTACCCTAATTTCAACCATCAGTTTACAGTGGCAACTGATGCCTCAGGAACAGCTCTGGGAGCAGTACTGAGTCAAGTAATCGAGAACAAAGAAAGGGTTATAGCCTATTGGAGTCGTCAACTTAATAAGGCAGAGAGAAATTACTCGACAGTAGAAAGGGAAGCTCTGGCAGTTGTCTGTGCAATTAAGGAGTTTTTTTTCCTTACTTGTACGGTCGTCCGTTCATCCTTACTGACCACAACCCTCTTACGTCATTGCGAGGATTGTCTGATGTTGGAGGTCGGATGACACGTTGGGTACTTTTTCTGCAACAATTTGATATGACTATTCAGTACCGATCAGGTAAGAGCCATGGGAATGCAGACGGAATGTCGCGTTGACAACACCCTTTGAATGATACCAAACAGTCTCCAGTCATCTCCGAAGAGGTTAGCGTTAATGGCATTGAATTAATGGGGAATCTGGATGCATTAAGGCAAGAGCAAGCATTTATTAAGGGGATTTTACAAGCCATCCAGAATGGTGAGAAACCCCCTGCAATCCAACGTTGGAGCAAGTATCTATTAGTAGATGGGGTGCTGTGTTGTCAGTCACGAAACTCATCCAAATGTGGAATCCAAATAGTTGTACCAGAAAAGTTGCGACCATTGGTTTTCGATCAACTCCATTGTAAGGCAGGCCATTTAGGAGTCCACAAAACGTTTGAGAAAGTAAATGATAGGTACTTCTGGCCTGGGTATGAAAAGGACATTCTTCATTTGGTTGAGAAATGTGAACCTTGCTAGCGTCGTAACCAGCCTGCTCCTACCCCTCAAGCACGATAACGAGTACTATCCATTTCAAAAAATCTCATGGGACATCATCGGACCTCTACCAGTTACCGAAAAAGGATCCAAATACATTTTGGTTATCACCGATCTGTTCTCGAAGTGGGTGGATGCCTTTCCACTCAGTTCTACAAACAGTGTGACTTTAGCAGAAATACTGACAGATACGGTAATTTGCAGGTATGGGGTACCCGAGGTAATACATAGTGACCAAGGAGCAAACTTCGTGAGTGAAGTTATACAGACCCTGTGTCTTAACCTAGGCCTCACTAGAACTCAAACTACCGCTTATCATCCGCAAGGCAACGGTCAAGTTGAACGATTTAATCGTACCTTGGAATCTATGCTATCTAAAGTAGTGTGGGAGAACCAGAGAAATTGGGATGAAAATTTGCAAAAAGTTCTCTTTGCCTATGTCCACGACTCTACAGGATACACTCCTTTTTTGGTAATGTTTGGGCGCTCTCCCAATTTGCCTGTGGATGTTATGTTGGGACGTTGACAGTGGCAGTAGTGTGCCTAAATACGTGCAACGGACTCGAGCATTGATGAAAGCCGCATTTTCCGATGTACACAACAGGAGTCATGACAAGCAGAAAGGTGTAGCTGACCAGAGATGTGTGGTGTATGAATATCAAGTCGGAGACAGAGTGTAGTTATATGTACCAGCAGTGAGAACGGGTCAAACAAAGAAGCTAGCATCGTTGTGGCGCGGACCATACACTGTTATTGATAAGCTGAATGCTGTAAATTATAGAATTCAGCTCATAGGGAGAAATAAAACCCTTGTAGTGCATCACAACCGATTAAAGTTATGCAAGAGTAACCCAACAGAGGACGATGTATTGTTGGAAGAAACACCTCCGGCCGCGGCAGAAACACAACCACCTGAATCTGAAAGCAATGCTGGATTTGTCGTCATAGAAGATGGAATGCGGCCATTCGAACCGGAAATGGCCCAGCCAGCTGAAGTATTGGGAGAAGTATTATCAAGAGACTGTGGAACAGAATGAGCAACCCCAGGAAGAACGGCAAGTAGATCAACCTAGAAGATATCCCTCAAGAAATCGTCGGCCACCAGGAAGGTATCAAGCAGGATTCACTTGAGAAGGCTTGCGTGGAAGCAAAAGGGGGAGTTTTGTAACATGTGACATGTAGAAACCACAACCACTTCTTATGTGTTTATGTATATATTTGTAATGTGTATTGTGGGTATTTGGATGACTGTTGGCAGTATAATAGTACTTCACAATTCTACACTGTAATGAACATACAGTGCTCCCTCATACACCATAATGTCATACACCTCTCAAATCCTACAACCCATTTCTATACTACCAGCCTCCTCACTATACAGATACACTGCCCAAAGGATTGATCAACACTGAGACACCACACAGTTCAACAACAGAACAAAGTAGACAGACAAGGCCTCATTGGTGGGCAATCCCTAACCTACAGAATGCCATACAACTGTTTTTTTTGTACCCATACTTTACCGTGCAGCGAATAAGCACCCACACAATGTTAGTATGGGGAGGAGTGGTTCTTGGGCTCTAAATTGAGTGATAATGAATGTGGGAGGGGACACCTACTCTGCAGCTATGGGTTGTTTCAGAGCCAAAGCTATCCTATAAACTTCTGGAGTCACGCATGAAGTGCAATCAAGGCATCAAATGCACATTTTATACACATGTATTAAATGATCCCATGAATGGTACATGTATTAAAATCAGATGGGGGATTAAACCACATGTGATTAACATGTATGCAACTATCCGATTGAATGGCTTGTGTGCAATTTCCCAAGTACGTTTATGACTTGAAGCAGAAATTGACAGGCATGGCTTTAACAGGGTTCCTTTGTACAAGTCATCATCCACTACTGGGGATTCTGGGTATGCGTTGCATTGCATGTATGCCAAAGCTATCCAATAAAGTTCTGGAGTCTCATTTGAAGTGCAAACAAGGGGTTAAAAAGTCAATTTTTCAACTACTTTTCTGGTACATAGGTGTAACAAATAACCCCTGGAATGGTACACATATTAAAATAATTATAGCCACATGTTTGTCTGCATTTATCATATTGTACATTGGTCGTAAAGCTTGTGTGCAATTTCCGAAGTACATATATTAGTTGTAGCAGAAATCAAACAACATGACAAGACATTCTCTAAATAGGGTCCCTATGTACACATCATCATCTATAAGTACAGTGTACATATACGTGCTGCATTGCATGGACACAGTGTATAATGACACCACTCACCTTGTTCTGCATGTTGATGTCTGCACCCCTATCTAATAGCATCTCCACACACTCCACCTTCCCTTCCTCTGAAGCTATCATCAATGCGGTCCTTCCATTCTGTAATGTCAAATGCATGTCTTCATTTGTGTACAGATACTGTATAATACAACACTAACAATTATTTTACTAACGTAACAGTACAAAAGGACCAATATCACGCACAGTTCAACAAGACATTCTGCTAACACTGAAAGGAGGCAATGTTTTCACTGTGAAGATGATACAGTGCTCCCTCATACACCATGATCTCATACACCTTTCATATCCTCTCGCCCCTCACCACACAACAAGCCTCATCACACTACTAATACACTGCCAAGAGGATTGAAGAACACTGAGTCACCACACAGTTCAACAACATAACAAACTACACAGACTAAGCCTCATTGGTGTGCTGTGTCACAACCCCAGACCCCAAGGTATTCCGTGCACTGAATAAGCATCCACACAATGTGAGTGGGTGGAGAAGTTATTGGACACATACTCTACAGAAATGGGGTGTTTCGGAGGCAAATCTATTCTATCATGTTCTGGAGTCTAGTTTGAAGTGCAATCAAGGGTCAAACAATGTACATTTTTTAGCCAGTACTCTGGTGCACACATGTAATAAATGACCACTTCAATTATATACGTATTAGAATAGGATGGGGGATTATAGCCACATGTGATTAAGATGTATGCATTTATCATTTTGTACATCGATTGAAAAAATTGTGTGCATTTTCCCAAGTACATACAGCAGAAATCAAATAAGATGACAGTCATACCTAAATAAGTGGGTAAGTGCTGCATTGCATGGACACAGTGTATAATAACACCACTCACCTTGTCCTGCATGTTGACTTCGGCACCCCTATCCAATAGAATCCTCACACACTCAATGTTCCCTGCGATTGAAGCCACCATCAATGCAGTTGATCCATTCTGTAATGATAGGTGTATGCATTCATGCATGTACCATCAATGTCAGATACACATTCTACTAATGTACATAAAGTGACAGTAAACATCGATCAACACCCCACACAGTTCAACAACACATTCTCCTGAAAGGGACTGTGAGGAATACTGATGTCATACACCTCTCATATCCTCCCACCCATCCCCATACACCAAGCCTCATCCCTTTACTAATACACTGCCCTGAGTCACCAAACAGTTCAACAACACAACAAACTACACAGACAAGGCCTCATTGGTGTGCTGTGCTTCATCCTAGACAACTATGCAATTGAATTTTGTACCCATTCTTAGCCGTGCACCGAACAAGCATCCACACAATATAAGTATGGGGAGGAGTGGTAATTGGGCTCTAAATTGAGTGATAATGAATGTGGGAGGGGACACCTAATCTGAGCTATGGGTTGTTTCAGAGCCAAAGCTATCCAATGTCCATTTTTCAGCTAATATTCATGTAGATGTAACAAATGACCACTTGAATGGTACACGTATTAAAATAGGATGGGAATTATAGCCACATGTGATTAAGATGTATGCATTAATTTTATTTTACATTAATTTAAAAACTTGTGTGCATTTTACGACACATACCAGAAATCAAATAAAGGTCTAAATAGGATTCTCGTTGCACAAACATCATCAACCACTACTAGGGACTCCGGGTATGTGCTGCATTGCATGGACACAGCTGTGTATAATGCAAACATCACTCACCTCTGTCTGCATGTTGATGTCTGCACCCCTATCCAACAGCATCTTCACACACTTCACCTTCCCTTTCTGTGAAGCCACCATCAATGCGGTCCATCCATTCTGTAATGTTAAGTGCATCCCTCATTAGTGTACAGATACTGTACAATAACACACTAACAACTATTTTACTAACGTAACCGTACATATGGAACAACATCACACACAGCTCAATGCCACATTCTGCTAACACTAAAATGAGGCAAAGTTTCCACTGTGAAGTTCATACAGTGCTCCCTCATACACCATGATCTCATACACCTTTCATATCCCATCGCCCCTCACCATGCAGCAAGCCTCATCACGCTAATAATACACTGCCAAGAGGACTGAAGAACACTGAGTCACCACACTGTTCAACAACATAACAAACAACACTGTCAAAGGTTCTATATTGTGCTGTGTCACATCCCCAGACCACAAGGCAACTGTGTTTGGTACCCATACAGTTCCATGCACCGAATAAGCATCCACACAATGTGAGTGGGGGGGGGGAGGAGAAGTTATTGGACACCTACTCTACAGAAATGGGGTGTTTCTGAGCCAAAACTATCCTATCATGCTCTGGAGTTACGTTTGAAGTGCAATAAAGGGTCTAACAATGTACATTTTCAGCTAGTAATCTGGTACACACATATAACAAATGACTACTTGAATGGTACATGTATTATTATAAGATGGGAGATTACAGCCACATGTAATGTATGCATTTATCATTTTTTATATCAATTGAAAAACCTGTGTGCATTTTCCCAAGTACATATAGCAGAAATCAAAGAACATAAAAGGAAAGGGATTCCAGTGCACAAACATCATCATCCACTACTGAGGACTCTGGGTATGTGCTGCATTGCATGGACACACTGTATAATGCATTTATCATTTTGTACATCGATTGAAAAAATTGTGTGCATTTTCCCATAGACATATAGCAGAAATCAAATAAGATGACAGTCATGGCCTAAATAAGTGGGTAAGTGCTGCATTGCATGGACACAGTGTATAATAACACCACTCACCTTGTCCTGCATGTTGACTTCGGCACCCCTATCCAATAGCATGCTCACACACTGAACGTTCCCTGCGATTGAAGCCTCCATCAATGCGGTCCATCCATTCTGTAATGATAAGTGTAAGCATTCATGCATATACCTTCAATATCAGATACACATTCTACTGATATACATAAAGTGACAGTAAATATTGATCAACACTCCACAATGGTCAACAACACATTCTCCTTAAAGAACCATATTCTTCACTGTGAGGAATATACTGTGCTCCTTCATGCACAATGATGGCATACACCTATCATATCCTCACACTCCTCCCCATACACCAAGCCTCATCACGCTATTAATACACTGCCCAGATGATTGAACACTGAGTCACCACACAATTCAACAACTGAACAAACTACACAGACAAAGCCTCATTGGTGTACTCTGCCTCATCCAAGACAACCATACAACTGTATTTTGTGCCCATACTTATCAGTGCATCGAATAAGCATCCACACAATTTAAGTATAGGGGAGTAGTTATTGGGCTCTGAATTGAGTGAAAAGAAAGGTGAGAGGGTACACATACATGTACTTAGCAGCTATGGGTTATTTCAGAGCCAACAATAAAGTTCTGGAGTCTCGATTGAAGTGCAATCAAGGGATGAAAAATGTCCATGTTTCAGCTATTATTGTGGTACATAGATGTAACAAATGACCACTTGAATGGTGCATGTATTAATATAAGATGGGAATTACAGCCACATGTGATTAAGATTTATGCATTTATCGTTTTGTACATCGATTGAACAGCTTGTGTGCATTTCACTATACATAGCAGACATCAAATAACATAAAAGGCAAGGCCTAAACTGATTCCCGTTCACAAACATCATCATCCACTACTGGGGACTCTGGGTATGTACTGCATTGCATGTACACAGTGTATAATGATACCACTCACCTCTGTCAGCATGTTGATGTCTGCACCCCTATCCAATAGCATCTCCACACACTCCACCTTCCCTTCCTGTGAAGCCACCATCACTACGATCTGTCCATTCTGTAATGTTTAGTGCATGTCTTCATTAGTATAGAGATACTGTACAAAAACACCCTACCAACAATTTTACTAACGTAACCGTACATAAGGACCAACATCACAAGGCAAAGTTTCCACTGTGAAGTTCATACAATGCTCCCTCATACACCATGATCTCATACACCTTTCATATCCTATCGCCCCTCACCACACAACAAGCCTCTTCACGCTACTAATACACTGCCAAGAGGATTGAAGAACACTGACTCACCACACAGTTCAACAGCATAACAAACTACACTGTCAAAGATTCATTGGTGTGCTGTGTGTCACATCCACAGACACAAGTATTTGGTACCCATACAGTTCCATGCACCGAATGAGCATCAACACAATGTGAGTGGGGAGAGGAGAAGTTATTGGACACCTACTCTACAGAAATGGGGTGTTTCAGAGTCACAGCTATCTTATCATGTTCTTGAGTTAAGTTTGAAGTGCAATCAAGGGTCAAACAATGTACATTTTTCAGCTAGTATTCTTGTACATACTAGTAACAAATGACTACTTGAATGGTACACGTATTAAAAAAAGATGGGGTATATAGCCACTTGTGATTATTATGTATGCATTGTTTTGCACAATGATCAAAATGCTTGTGAGCATTTTACTATACATGGAGCTATACAATTATAGTATGCACCTCGCCTACTCAATAATATTTGATGCTACTTATCTATCAACGTTTATACAACAAAGGTGTCCACGGCAATGGAAATATGTCTACAGGCCCTCCGAAGGTTAGAAAACATCGGTACGATATCTGGCGGGATTCTTGCTCCAATCATACAGGCTCTCGAACCGATGCGCAGAATTGCGCAGGAAATGGACGACGTCGGACGTGGAATGGCTCTCAGTGTGAACCCAACCGTGGCCATGGCGATAGAAGACCTCAAGGTTCTCTGCCATGCCGTGGATTGCAAGGCGCGACTCTACGTCATCTCGTGTAAAGACATCGCTTACTATGTGTGCGAGAGTGGAGTCCTAGAAACGATATTGGACGACTTGGAAAAGCATAAGAGCACGAAGGAACTAAATTACTTTTTAGAGGACATGATCGAATACTTGAGTGTCTGTAATTCCAGCCTAGAGCAGTTCAACGAAAGCCACACGGAGTTTCAAAGGCAACAACAACAATACACCAATCAATGGATCAGTGAGGCCAGAGCGAAGGAAAAGGAAGAAAAGAAGAATCTGTTAGCAAGTTACAGCTTTGGTTTATCTGGAGCAACTTTGGGCGCAGGAAGTGTAGCTCTAGTAACGGGATCAACGATTATTTGTCCTCTAGTTGCACTAGCCTTAGCCGCGGGTACAGCGACGAGTTTCGGCTTGGCCTCGGCATTTGCTATTGAGAGAGGAATCAGTGATAAACAACATAGCAGAAATCAAATAACATAATAGGCAAGGCCTAAACAGGATTCATGTGCACAAACCCATCATCCACTACTGGGGGACTCTGGGTATATGCTGCATTGCATGTACACAGTGTATCATGACCCCACTAACCGTGTCCTGCATGTTGACCTCTGCACTCTTATCCAATAGCATCCTCACACACTGAACGTTTCCTGCGATTGAAGCCACCATCAATGCGGTCCTTCCATTCTGTAATGATAAGTGTATAATGAGTGTGGGAGGGGAAACGTACTCTGCAACTATTGATAGTTTCAGTGCCAAAGCTATCCTATAAAGTTCTGCAGTCACGTTTGAAGCGCAATCAAGCTGTGAAAAATGTCAAATTTTTCAGCTAGTATACTGGTACATGCATGTAGATGTAACAAATGACCACTTGAATAGTACACATATTAATATACATGTAAGATGGGGGATTATAGCCACATGTGATTAAGATGTATGCATTTATTGTTTTGTACATCGATTGAAAAGCTTGTGGGCATTTTACTACAAATAGCAGAAATCAAATAACATAAAAGGCAAGGCCTGCATAAACAGGATTCCCGTGCACAAACATCATCATCCACTACAAGGGACTATGGGTATTTGCTGCATTGATTGGACACAGTGTATAATGACACCACTCACCTCTGTCTGCATGTTGATGTCTGCACCCCTATCCAATAGCTTCTCCACACACTCCACCTTCCCCTTGTGTGAAGCGAACATCAATGCGGTCCATCCATTCTGTAATGCATGTCTTCATTAGTGTACAGATACTGTACAATAACACACTACCAACTATTTAACTAACATAACGGTACAAAAGGACCAACGTGCCATACACAGTTCAACGACACATTCAGCTAACACTGATGAGGGGTAATGTTTCCACTGTGAAAATTATACAGTGCTCCCTCATACACCATGATCTTTAATATGCTATCGCCCCTCCCCATACTGTAACAAGCCTCATCACGCTACTAATACACTGCCAAGAGGATTGAAGAACACTGAGTCACCACACAGTTCAACAACAGAACAATCTACACTGTGAACAGTTCATTAGTGTGCTGTGTCACATCCCCAAACCATAAGGCAACTGTATTTTGTATCCATACAATTCTGTGCACCAAAAAAGCATCCACACAATGTGAGTGGGGGGAGGAGAAGTTATTGGACACCTACTCTACAGAAATGGGGTGTTTCAGAGCTAAAGCTATCCTATTGTGTTCTGGAGTTAAGTTTGCAGTGCAATCAAGGGTCAAACAATGTGCATTTTTCAGCTAGTATTCTTGTACACACTAGTATCAAATGACTACTTGAATGGTACACGTATTAAAATAAGATGGGATTTATAGCCACATGTGATTAAGATGTATGCATTTATTATTTTGTACATCGATCGAGAAGCTTGTGTGCATTTTACTACACATAGTAGAAATCAAATAACATAAAAGGCAAGGCCTGCATAAACAGGATTCCCGTGCACAAACATCATCATCCACTACTGGGGATTCTGAGTATGTGCTGCATTGCATGGACACAGTGTATAATGACATCACTCACCTCTGTCTGCATGTTGATGTCTGCACCCCTATCCAATAGCTTCTCCACACACTCCACCTTCCCTTCCTGTGAAGCCACCATCAATGCGGTCCATCCATTCTGTAATGTCAAGTGCATGTCTTCATTAATGTACAGATACTGTACAATAACACACTACCAACATTTTTACTAACGTAACAGTACAAAAGGACCAACATCACACACTTTTTCCACTGTGAAGATCATAGTGCTCCCTCATACACCATGATCTCATACACCTTTAATATCCTATCACCCCTAACCATACACCAAGCCTCATCACTCTACTAATACACAGCCAAGAGGATTGAAGAACACTGAGTCACCACACAGTTCAACAACATATATAACAAACTACACAGACAAGGCCTCATTGGTGTGCTGTGTCACATCCCCAGACCACAAAGCAACTGTATTTGGTACTATACAAGATCGTCAACCGAATCAGCATTCACACAATGTGTGTGGGGGAAGAAGAAACCTACTGTACAGAAATGTGGTGTTTCGGAGCCAAAGCTATCCTATTTCATTAAATAACATGACAAGCATGGCCTAAACAGGATTCCCGTACACATATCATCATCCACTACTGGGGACTCCGCGTATGTGCTGCATTACATGTACCCATTGTATAACGACCCCACTCACCTTGTCCTGTATGTTGACTTCTGCACTCCTATCCAATAGCATCCTCACACACTCAATGTTCCCAGCAAATGAGGCCGCCATCAATGCAGTCCAACCATTCTGTAATGACAAGGGAATGCATTTATGCGTGTACCATCAATGTCAGTTACATATTCTACTAATGTACATAAAGTGACAGGACTCAATGATCAACACTCCACACTGTTCAACAACACATTCTAAAAGAGGCAAACTCTTCACTGTGAGGAATATACTGTGTTGTATTGTATTTTGTGTCGATACTTAGCCGTGCCCCAAATAAGAATCCACACAATCTAAGTATGGGGAGGAGTGGCTATTGGGCTCTTAATGAATGTGGGAGGGGACACCTACTCTGCAGCTAAAGGTTATCTCAGAACCAAAGCTATCCTATAAAGTTTTGGAGTCTATTTTGATATGCAAAGAAGGGGGTGTAAATTCAGCTATTACATGCACTGTTGTTGTAACAAATGACCACTTGAATGGTTCATGTATTAAAATAAGATGGGGAATTATAGCCACATGTGATTAAGATGTCTGCATTTATTGTTTTGTACATCGGTTGTAAAGCTTGTGTGCAATTTCCCAAGTATGTTTATTAGTTGTAGCAGAAATCAAATAACATGACAGGCATTCTCTAAACAGCGTTCCAGTGCAGGCATCATTATTCACTACTGCGGATTCTGGATATGTGCTGCATTGCATGGACACAGTGTACAATGACACCACTCACCTTGTTCTGCAACTTGACTTCTGCACCCCTATCCAACAGCATCGCTACACACTCCACCTGGCCGTTCTCTGACGCCGCCATCAGAGTGGTACTTCCATCCTGTAATGATAAGCGTATGCATTCATGCATGTACATGTACCATCAATGTCAGACACACATTCTACTAACATACATAAAGTGACAGTACACTACGACCAAAACCCAACACAGTCTGCACTGTTCAACGCTGTGATGAACATACAGTACTCCCTCATACACCATAAATTCATACGCCTCTCATATCCTACAACCCATTTCCATACAACCAGCCTCCTCACTATACAGATACACGGCCCAGAGGATTGAACAACACTGAGAAACCACACAGTTCAACAACAGAACAAAGTGCACAGACAAGGCCTCATTGGTGTGCAATGCCCAATCTGCAAAACACCATACAACTGTATTTTGTACCCATACTTTACCGTGCACCGAATAAGCATCAACACAAATGGCTCTGAATTGAGTGATAATGAATGTGGGAGGGGACACCTACTCTGCAGCTATGGGTTGTTTCAGAGCCAAAGCTATCCTATAAAGTTCGGGAGTCTCGTTTTGAGTGCAATCAAAGGGCAACAAATGTACATTTTTTAAGTACACTGTACACAATGTAACAAATGATCCCATGAATGGTACATGTATTAAAATCAGATGGGGGATTAAACCACATGTGATTAACATGTATGCAACTATCATTTTGTACATCGGTTGAATGGCTTGTGTGCAATTTCCCAAGTACGTTTATGACTTGTAGCATGACAGGCATGGCTTTAACAGGATTCCCATGCACAAACATCAATATCCACTACTGGAAACTCTGAGTATTGCATGTACACAGACACCACTCACCATATCCTGCATGTTGACCTGCACACCCCTATCCAATAGCATCATCACACACTCCAGTTGGCCTTCCTGTGAAGCCGCCATCAATGCTGTCCATCCATTCTGTAATGATAAGTGTACATTGTATGCATTCATGCATGTACCATCAATGTCAGATACACATTCTACTAATATACATAAAGTGATAAAGACTAACACAAAGACTAACACCACACACAGTTCACAAGCACACTACAAAAAAGAGGTAAAGTCTCCACACTGTTAAGAACATACAGGACCCCATGAAGTCATACATCTCATATACACTAACCCCGCCCCATACAACAAGCCTCTATTAACACACTGACCAGAGGATTGAAAATCACTGAGTTCACAGAGAAGTAAATACAGGCCTGATCAGTGTGCTGTGCCTCATCCCAGACAATTATACAATTGTATTTTGCACCCATACACCAATACGCGCAACTGAATGAAATGAACTGAATGGCTAATTATAAATTCAGAGCCTTACAATTCCATGACAGATACTTCGATTCTGAGTGCATAAACAGCAATGTGTAGAGGACAATTCAGACTTCTAGAATATCAAATAAAATTGAAATCTTGAAACAATATGCGTTAGTTCCCTTTTTCGTGGAAACGATTTCGTTAAGTACATGTACATGTAAGTTAGCACATGTACACCAAGTTGGGCATGGCCCGACTGCGTTTCTGACAAACGCAAAGTCAAGTTACTTCCCACTAGCCCTCTGCAAAAAGGTGTGGCTGTGCTACATCAGACTAGTGTGAAATGTGTAGGTCTTAATTGTTCGGAGTAACATGCATCAAACGTTGAAAAACTAGTCCATATTTCTGTTAAATGCATGCCGATGATATGGTGTGATTATGCCTCGTTGTGCAGCAGCATTTACGCAGAATCTCGCTCACTCTTTCACTCTTTCAGTGACAGTTACAGGTCTCACGCGTAGAACATTTGAAGGCTGAATCAGTGGCAGGCAGCGTTGTGTAAACTTACGAACACACACACAACACACACATCACACACAACACACACACGCACACGCACCACATACTTGCAAACCATATATATACTACATATGGAAAAAAAAACTGAAACTTTCGGAAACACAAACAAATATGACCTACAGGCTAGGTACACAAACGGAGGTGGTGAGTGGGTCACTGATATAAATTGTTATCTCTGCCATAGCCATCCCACATATGTCATTCTTCATCCCAGTACAGTGGTGATTCAGTAACTATCACCACTGGACAACCTTGCCTCATACACAACCTTGTTCTACACAACCCCTGGTTTCTGGTTGTAAATTTGCCCACTTTGTTCGATCCCATCCTCTTGTTCCAATTTATTGTGTGCATGCATTACTGAACTGCCCTTTGCCCTTTTCCAACTGTGTGTGTGAGTTTGTGTGTGTGTGTGTGTGTGCGTGTGTGTGTGTGTGTGTGTGTGTGTGTGTGTGTGTGTGTGTGTGTGTGTGTGTGTGTGTGTGTGTGTGTGTGTGTGTGTGTGTGTGTGTGTGTGTGTGTGTGTGTGTGTGTGTGTGTGTGTGTGCACTGCACACGACGGACACGCAGTATATACACAAGGCATGAATTGAATGTTGTAGTATGCATGTGCATAGTGCATACGCTAGCTTTCATCATATGCCAATACTGGTACACACAACAACAAACCCTACGACCATCAAAGATCACTTACAAAATGTAAATTTTCTTAATTGAAAAAAGCAAGCACACACTGGAGTCAGTGTTGTATATTTAACGATTTAAGAGACAATCATTCATCCAGCGTTCAGCTGCATTTAGCAGCACTAAGCAGAAGCATGTGGAACTGAAGTACGATTGTGCAACAATGCGCTCACGTGGCCTTGCTGCCAACCGCGAAACCGATTATTATACGGGAAGCTTTGTTGTATGTTGTTGTGTGTACATGTAATTAACACATGAGATAAATACTACAGGTTACCTAGCAAATTTGCACAATGAATTGAAAAATTGCATGTGATTGCAAATGACACTATGTATACTTGGGGAAATTCACACAAGCTACATGTATACAACACCTATGTACAAAACGTTAAATGCAAACGGCTTAAAATCACATGCATGTTGACCTCTGCACCCCTATTCCCCATCGTATTATAATACATGTATAATTCAAGTGGTCGTTTGTTACATGTGTGTACCACCATACATAATAGTAGCTGAAAAATGTATACATTTTCACCCGTTGATTGCACTTCAAACGAGACTTCAGAATTTTATAGGATAGCTTTGGCTCTGAAGCAGCCCATAGCTGCAGAGTAGGTGTCTCCTCCCACATTCATTATCACTCAATTTAGAGCCCAATAACCACTTCTCCTCATACTTAAACGATCCCATATGATATATACAAAGTGCAGTTCATTTTCCCATTAAGGGTACTAGTAGGAGCATGCCAGGATCAAACATGTGTTTGCTGATCAGAGACTGGCATGAGGTGCGTCTATGCAGCTCAATTTCAACCTCCATCTTACAGGCATTTTGCAAGTGGTGAAGAACACAATGCAGGAGGGACGATCTAGTACACAGACCTTAATTTACAGCCATGTACATGTATGCCATGTCTGTGGGGCATTTATATAATAATGCTAACTACATTATAGCATGACTTACAGCATATGTAATTACCACGACTGCAAGTGCTAGTTATTTTTTCTTTGACATGTTTCCTTTCAGTGCAAATGCCACAATACTGACATCATTATGATATCCTGATTTTTCTCTATTCATTGACCCAATTATGTTTAAAAAATGCCTCGGTATGTATACTTCCATTTTTCGATATGTATACAATGCGAATTAAATGCTTTTGTTCTTGCCCTTCCTAGGGATTTTCGTTGGTTTCTCAATGTAATGTTGGGAACAGAATAACGCTTTAATAATAATTATGTGCTAGGTTTAGTTTATTCTTTTGATTCTTTTTTTTCCAAACTTAATTGTGTCCCAATAAAGGTGCATGACTATTTCTCTTGTCTCCTATTGACCATCTCACTTGCTAGGATGCTATATGATAAGCAAACGATCCAAAAAGGTGAGTAATACTGTCTAAGCCTTGGTCTAAGGTTGTAGGCTCAATCCACATCATGATATCAGTTAGGTGCACTGTTAATATGTCTGCTTTGTGTGGAAAGTGAAATGACCTGTCTGGCCCACGCGGATGAAGGAATGACAATGTCATTGTAGGATCAGTTCCTGTTACATGGGCAACCCACCAGGTACCATTGTAAATATAGCAGTCACATACCCTCTTGTACACACAAGCACATGCACATGTGATGTACAATCTACAATAGTGCCTGGTGGGTTGCCTATGTAACAAGAACTGATTCTGAAATGTCGGAAGTGACACTGTCATTCCTTCATCCACGTGGGCCTGGCAGGTTACTTCACTTTCCACACAAAGCAAACATACTAACAGTGCACCTAACTGACATTCTGAAATTTAATTGAGCCTGCAACCTTTACAGGACAAGCATAATGACCATGCAGTGCGCAACGCACAAGTACTAATCACAATTAGTGGTGAAAGGTTACAGTGCATATAATTATTTGGCCATTCCCCTGACAAATATTGTCGTAAAACATTGGATTATTGAGGGAACTCGCACATTGGTAGGGATATGGGGAGCTGAATGTGCAAAGTCAGCTTGAGTCTTGACGGAGTTGTATGCAACAATTTAATGACATTTGAACTACTAATGCTGTGATGCATCTACAACCCGCCCCCTCTCCACACACACACACATCAAGGGTGGGATGTAGATCGAGTCAGTAGAGCTCGGGCATTTTGCCATATCAGAATTGTGCTGAGGCGACGACACATGTATTCTAAGGTAGGAGGAGCAAGACTCAGACAATTCGTGAAAAAGCTTCATTAGCCACCATTCCCCAGCCGTCATGTCCTCCACTACTAGAGGGACACTAAACCAGTCTTTTTTGAGACAACCCATGCGCACAACGAATATGGGAGCAATCATACATACATGAAAGGAAGGCCCACAGAAAATGAAAACCCTTGATAGGTAAATAAGCATGATACTTGATTATATTAGACCATTATATCTAATATAATCAAGTATCATGCTTATTTACCTATCAAGGGTTTTCATTTTCTGTGGGCCTTCCTTTCATGTATGTATGATTGCTCCCATATTCGTTGTGCGCATGGGTTTTAGCCCAAACTGCATCAGGTTTTGGTAATGAACGATAATTGCTAGTATGAGCAGGTTTGCAGTTGCTAGTGTAGAATATGAGTGCTTGTAAAAGTTGTGTTAGGCAATCAACCAGTGGTAAGGGGGTAGATTGTGAAACAGTTAAGCATGCTAATATTCCTACATCCTGACGAACCCCTCCTAATTTTGCATAAAAATTCTCTGTATTGAAGCCTGTTTGTGAAGATATTTTGGTAAAATGTACGACAGCAGATTATTTATCTAATTATACAGAAGATGAAAGGCAATATATAGACACTTAATACAGTTTAAATATCCTTCAAAAAGGTTCTTTAAATTTATTTCAGAGAGTTGAAGAGTACAAATAAAATGCAACAAGAACAGAGCATCCTATGAAAAGGTCGCAACTTTACTTTATCCAATAATATCTCCACAATTACTGACCTTTAGGGGTTGACCATGTGTAATTAAATGGTCTAATATGATCATGTCCCTTTACCCGTAAAATAAGTTTGGAGTCTGATGTGCAGAAACGTATGTACACTTGCATGGCTGGGAATACCCCAAACAGGTGCATCAGACATACATGTACTTCCTTTAAAAATACGATATCTTCCAGTTCTCAATCGAGTATACAATAGTCTACACTGTATGCTGTGATATATTCTATACCATTACTTCATACTCAGTATATTGCACTGTGAAAACTGTATCATACTAAATTATATGCATATGATATTGATCCTCAGCGTATCAATTACCATAAAATAATTAGTAAGAAATCAGTCTATTCACAATTTCGTGAAATAGACAAACAAAATTCAGAAACGTCCTCTTCCAGTTTAAAGTTGCAAGTTTTCACCAGGCCCAATGCTCTCTGTTCTCCAAAAAGAAGGGCAGATATGCATGCACCCACATTCCCAAATATATCTACTGAGTGGAACATACAGTGCTCGATCATACCCAATGATGTAGTGCACCGCAAATATCCTCCCGCCCCTTTCCTACAACAAACTCCATCCCTTTATTTACCCTGGACTCCAGAATGTACCTTTTGCTGCCAAACATAATGTGTAAATTGCAACCTGCAAGCAGCCCTGTCATATGCACATCAATGCATATGACAGGGCTGCTTGCAGGTTGCAATTTAACTGCATTTCATGAAAACATGATTCCACATGTCTAGATAGAAGACTAGATAGTATGCAAGTACTGATTTTTGGCTCATCAAACCTGAAGATGATGATCAATTCCAAAACTAAAGTAACTTTTTTTTTTAAACAACTCAAAATCAACATTTTAGCTATAGCATAATGTCATGAATGGCATAAACTGCAGAGACAAGTAAAATTGTCTATTAACTCTTTTGTGGGCAATAGCAAAGTATCATGTCGGAGCTATTAAAAAAATATTTAAAAAGTCATCTTTTCTAATCACGGATTATTAACGTTATTTGAGCAATGTTCTGGAGAACAATAATTGTCAACTCCTTGACACAGAAAGATTAAGTTTCTTCATGATCATAGTTTCAGTTACCAGAACCTGTGATGAAGGAAAACTTTAAACATTAATACAATTTTTCAGTGTCGAAGGCGTTGGTGTTATTATGAGGGATAAGTGTTTCGAGTAGACAGACTTTGTAAGCAGTTTGGGGGAATTTGAAAAGCAGATAAACTTTTCCTCTGAACAATATGTTGACTTCAAAAACGTTAATGGTATAAGATAAAAAAAGGTGCATGGCATTACAGCAGCTAATACGCTGTTGCCCGCGAAAGAATTAATACTATACATGCTGTTTGCACAAAAAGGTGCCCTTCACAGTTCTAGAGTTAATACATATGGGACAGTTTCCGCGAAAATTGCCCCACGGTTAAAATGTTATAAAAATGCATCGCGTTTGAATCGCTGTAACTTCCCAACGGATAACGCTATCGACTTCCTAGTTTCAACACTTCATAGTGAAAAGGTGTAGTATGAAGTATTGACAATAGGAAGTCGATAGCGTTATCCGTTGGGAAGTTATAGCGATTCAAACGCGATGCATTTTTATAACATTTTAACCGTGGGGCAATTTTCGCGGAAACTGTCCCATATAGTTCCATAGGGACACACCTACACACACATACACTACAGAGAGCTCAGAGGACCGGAATCACTTGTTACCTTATTCCAGACCATAATAACAGTGTATTCTCAAACGAGGGAGGGATGGGCGCTGGGTGCGTGTGTCACATGCATGTTTGGAGCTTTTGTGGACACTTAATTAATGTAAAAACAAACGTGCAGGAAATTCGTGGTTATTTTGAAAACGCATCCAAACGAACCAAAGTGTTCACAGCAAAAAACGCGTAGAATCAATTCTTGATTTTCAATTGATTTGTCACTTACATTCTGTACAAAATGTTTACATACCTGGTACAAACCGTTAACAATATGTACCAGAATGTAAGTGGCAAATCAATTGAAAATCAAGAATTGATTCTAAGCGTTTTTTTGCTGTGTTGTCACTTTGCACGTTCATGACGCGCGTGTCTCACCAATTCAGAAGCATCATCAACGTAAACGTCAGCACCCAGTTGAATAAGTCGAATGATTTCCTTCACATTACCATCTTTTGCTGCATCTCTTAGCTTCTCTCCGAGTTCCTACAGGAAGGAATGATTACGCGCGTGCATCCCGTTGCGGTGAGGCCATTCTTGCATGCATGGGCTCAAATCTCCACGGGGTATCTCCACCACCATGCAGTCTATTCACACCGATTACATGCAGTTATCGTCAGGAGCATGCGACAAACAAATACTTCATTACCGTCTTGGACGACGCCATCCATCAGCGGTCACTAAATGGGAACTCCTGGACATAATTCAACATTACGGTATACTCTAAATGCATGATGTAAAACAAATTACTCAAAGAGCTCAACTGTTTGCAACCCACATTTCATGCTTCTTTCAAGTCATCTCTTTGAGATCATTTGTTCTTTCATACATCCTACCACCGCAGTTAATAAAATTACCTACGCGCATTATTACTCTCATAGCCGTGCATCCTTTTTCTACCTCCATGTGATAGAGACGGTACCTAAGATGGGGTACTTTTATCGTGCGTAGCAAAGACGGCGACAATATTTCGAAGATCAATGAGTTATAAACATCAGCAAGACAGATAAAAAGGCATATTTACAACAATTAGAACAAGCCACAGTTTTTGTTTTACCACGAGTGTAGTAGGAGTAGGAGTAGGAGTTGAGGTCTAAAAGTAGGAGTAGGAGTTAGTTGATGTTATAGTATCTGTCATGCACTATACTATCTAGGGTTATTACCAGAGGTTACTATCTATATGGTTATATATACCAAGAGTTGTAACATAGGACGAGTTATAAGTATAGTATCCAGTTATATACATGTGACAATTAAACCTAGAGTAAGCGGTCAATGTAGTACAGTATCTACTGTTATTGTTTCATGCTGAAAGAGACAAAATTGATAAGCCAAACAGGAAATGATATGCATGGTGAATTCTAGGCATACAAATATATAACACTCAGCACTTCATGATCATTCATTGTGGACAAAAGATAATATACATAATTAAGATCCAGTCTGTCCTTTGTGCATCAAGTTTTTTTTTTCAAGAGGTTTCAATCATACTTGATCAGTTACAGTACACCTAGACCATCATAATAATAGAACTCTTCTCTCCACATATAAAATATGTTTCCTTGAAACGATGGAATACCCAGCCAGTTCATATCTTATGCCATAGAATACTATTTCCGTTGGTAGTTCTTCAATCCCATCAACCACCTGATCATCTTCAAATGATGCTATGTTAAATGCATGGCATAATCCATGGCCGCTGCTTAGAAAAGCTACACTTTGAACTATGAGTGTGCCCCTGCATTCATAGAAATTACTTCTATTATTTGTGGCAACATCTTCTCTAGCACTTTCTGCATGTGGAGCATCACTTGGTGGTTCATGGAGAATTTCATCGCCACAAAAACCATTTGAATGTCCGGAAATCGGGAAAATGTGTTTCATTTGATTAGCAATTGATATTTCACATTTAGATGTATGATGTAAAATGAATTCTACAACACAGCGCTCTGACTTTGGACTGGGAAAGTGTGATGAGTTGCATTTATTATAAATACCAAGTTTCCATACATGACGAAAAAATTGCAAGCACATGGAATTTTCTGACCCAAAGCAATCAAATTTTTTTCCTGTTTTTTCCTACTCCTGCTCCTACTTCCACTCATATTTATAGACCTCAACTCCTACTCCTGCTCTTACTCCTACTCCTACCAGAGATAGTATATACTATCTCTGCTCCTACCTTTAGCTACACCCGTTTTACCACGGTACAAAATTCTATTTAACAGAGTTGCATTTCCATGTTCTAATTTTTCTAATACAGTCACCAGAGTGGACCAAGTCACGGGCATCACACCCTTTCCATCAAGCCATTTCTGGAATATGGCCATACTGATGTCTACAGCTCTCAAATGGTGCTCTTTCTCTAATGCTTTGACCATTATCATCCTGCAGCAGAATTATCCCAAACATGAGATAATTAACTCCAATCCGTTCAGCAATATTCACTCCACGTTCTGAGAAGGATAATAATTTCAGCAAAGTGGGTGTTTCTGGAAGGAGATACGCAAAGCAACTTATAGTTCAGAGTTAAGAAAATGTGGTAATCATCACCAATCAGCGGGAATGTATTTGAATGCGCAATCCACATACAAACAATGATGCATACCAATATGTATTTAACATGACATTTATGCTTACATGTACATGCGCCAAGTACAGTAAGCAGTGCATCAGTACCGCTAAAAGCACTTAGCAGACCTCCAAGCTGGACATACTACACGTGTCCATGTTGTGTGCATGAAACTAATATCATAACATAAATGTATCATGGAGGAGTGATGCGTGTTTGTGCAGTGGATATGTTTTGTGGCTTGGAGACCATTTTGAAAACACAAGATCAATTAGTAAACAATCTGCAACAGCTGGATGCATTGATGAACCTTGTATGTCAAGTTTCCCACACTTATTACAGCACGTCCACGAATGAACAGGACAGGTTTAAATGGTTATAGCTTTATAAATCAGTTAGTTAGTTTTTTTTGGTTTTAGATAGTAAAGCTGCAACATTAAGCAGTTAAGCACCTAAATTCAAAATCGAATTTATCAAGGCCCTCTGTAATAATCAATATTCAAATTTAGTGCTCAATAATATTTGATTTTTATATCTACTTTTAATTAGCCTGAGGTCAATTTATCTGGTTTGAATTGATTAATTTTGAAGTTAATACTTTAAATACTGAGTTATTAAAGTTAAATATCGTTTATGAAGTATAATTAATTTAGTTTTTAAATGATAACTACACTCATTCCTTAATTAAAGAAACATCACTGATCGTCAAATAATTTAATTAATTAACTTAAATAAATTACAAGGTTGCTTGATTGTGTGAGGGTTATCAGGTTTGATTTGTTAACTTGCATTTTTAATATTTATTGACATTTTAGTTTTGGATTATACTGTCTACTACAATAAATAACACAGGTTGCTGCACATTATTAGTTCATGTTAATTAACATTATTTTTGTTGATTGTAGTTAACGTTAAAGGCACTTACAGTTTGTTTACACTATTATTATCTGCCTGTGTACAACCGTGTAATTATTAGTACAGATTTATAACTATTAAAACCTTTCCTGTTTACACCCTGCATAACAATGAGAGTGCTGTCAGAGGACAGCAACCATACAAAATAACGCTGCACTGACCAATGTGTGGGTTGCAAAGTATACACATACGGTCTGACGGAAGGTTTTAAATGATATGATGACACATGAGAACCACTGGATCATTCAAGTGGCTGTGAGAGGTGCACATACTGTACATGCAGAACTACACATCAAACATTTCACAAGCTATGCCAGATCAGCCATTTTGGAATTCACTTTATCAAGATGAAGATTCACGGTACCTCTTAAAACAACTAATCAATTAAATGTAATACTGCCTTGAAGTGAATTTTATGATTGGTTCCATGGTAAGCCAGCTAATTGGCTTGAAGTCTTAAACCAACTGTATACAATGTTCATGTGCCTATCAGGTCTCCTACATAACAATGTACAAGTATTATACCTACTAATGACATACTAACTGTCCAACTGTTTTTCCATCACTTTACCAATCATCTCTGACAAAGACTGGAAAGTAGAACTCTCTAGAAGACAAAGAAATTAACAGACAGTCTGCATTTAGCTAATAATAATAATAATAATAATAATAATAAAACAACCATTTGATTACAGTTGATTTAAAAAAAACATACCAATAGAAATGTGAATGTGTACCTGTGAGTCATTCAGTACCGCACATACTAGTCACTACTGACCAGTATTGAAAGGTTCATGGGGGAAGGGATCAGAAATAAACAAATCCAACAGTTTGTGTCTACCACAGACAATAAAATCAATTATACATTAACCAACTGATAGCAACAGCCCAGAATCAGAAAAAAGCATTGGTAAACAGCAGTAATATGATTGGTACACTTGTATATTAATATTACTGAATGATTTGGTTAAAAATGCACGGAGCTCAGTGTATACCACTATGCAGATGGATTGTTATATATGGTGTAAGTGAAATTTCTCATGTAGGTGAAATATTTCATGCATGTGACATTTTATTCTCATGTATGTGAAATTCCTCGTGTGAGTGAAATTTCTCATGTGTGTGAAATTTACTCTGTCAGTGAAATTTCTCATACAAATGAAATGTTTCATGTGAGTGACATTTTATTCTCATGCGTGTGAAATTTCTAGTGGGGATGAGATTTCCCATACAAATGAAATTCCTCATGTAAGTGAAATTTTCTGTCATCGAAATTATTTATTACCAATAATTAGAGCATACCATATAATTAGAGAACAACACCTAGTAAAAAAACATTCTGCAGTGCTTATTTAAGTTGCAGATCATGCTCAGTATCAAATTCATTTGAATTCTAACAAGTACAGTCCATTGACATGAAAGAAACAACAACACAATGTCTGGAGAATGGTCCAGTGGTCAGATGAATCCTGAAAATGCATACCTCAATTTAGAAGGGTAAATTCATGGATGAAATAGTGAAAAATGAAGGAAAAAAAAGTTTGATCTGATACAGTAAATGTTAAAAGTGAGTGTATTTGTGTGCACACATGCCTATCTGATGTTCCAAGTGGTTGCTTCCATTGATCAACAAAGTTATACTGGTGTCCCAACTATCTCTAAACCTTATTAGTGAAATTTCAATAATCATTTGGGATGAAGATAGATCAAAACTTAGTGTATGTAAACAAATAAATAAATAGGTGAATAAAAAAATCGTATAATAAATGCTAACTATAGTAGATGCAACTCATGTGCATACTCACATATGCTGAACATGTATTCCTAAATAAAAATAATTAATATTTAACTGATCAACTTTTAGGAGTTGCTCTCTTTAGCCAACAGTGTGCCCATTCTTTTTTCCCGTACTGTTTATCCTCTTAGTTACCATGCCATGACCGGCAGAATGGGGAAATGTGGTCATATGCCACAACTGCTTGCACAATGTCTGTCATTTTTCCCACCTTGCGTGTTAGAGTCACAAACACACCAGACTGGCTGACGTTCTCATTGCCGGAAGAGCTAAATATAGAGCTATGCAATATATTCCTGGAACTATCTAGTAAAATCTCCAACATGCATACACACACAAGTATATACACACACATTTCAAGAAATAACATATTCTAAAAAATGATGAAGCAATGCAGCAAGCTAGAAATGTTAATCAATGCCAATATTGGATGGAAGTAGTTTGCACGAAATGAAAGACTAGTTCAAGAAATGATAATAACTCTGTTTCACTCACACATAAATTTAGATGGCTGAAGACTTCTTGAATCTTTTAAAATCGCTAGTGAAGAAAGAATGCGGCAAATCTTGAGAGAGATGATCAGGGGCAATCTCAAAGGAAAGATTGCCCCCTTTTCAGTTTCATTGAAATCTGGGGGAGAGGAGATACATGTACAAGAAACCTCCCTGGTCTATGTTCCAAATCTGGTGGAAAAAATGGTCCAGTTTCTGGAAGAGAATGCCAAGTAATGTATAAACTACATGCAAGATGGTTTAATAAATCCACAAGTAAATAAAAACATTCTCAAGGAGAAAGTTGGTGGGATATAGGATTTGATGGCAATTGGTGGTGTAAAAAGCAAGGAAACAAGGTCTTATCAGAAGGGAAAATGTAATAGTTCTATATTTAGCACATTTCTAGGGCATGTGTTATTTCTGTGCTAAATATAGGACTATTACATTTTCTCTTCTGATAAGACCTTTTTTAAACCTCCAATTGCGATCAAATCCTATCCCACCAACTTTCTCAACCGATTTTTTTCCCATGTACAACGGGTTGTGTGACGTCATGGGGGTGCAATTTGCCTCGATATGTATGCGTGACAAGTCATGTTAGTTTGTGCGTGTGTCCGTGTGCCTGTAGTATTTGGATCACTAAATACAGTAGGCCCATTAAATCTAAATGGATTGAGTGAAAGGAATAAAATCATTATTTTGTAATTTCAGACACGAAATCATCGTGTGCATGGTTCATGCCTGATAATTCAAGCCAGGTGTGCACGTGTAGTGGACAGAGATAAAGAATCATATCAACTAAAACATGGGAACAGTGATAATGAATATAGCATTTAGAAGAACGGAAATTTACGGACGGAAATGACATTGGAAACAGACATGTTGAATATTGATGCATTTAATATTCAGTGCATGTATTAGTTTCATTTTAGCTTCATTACGTCTAAGAATGATACTACAACAAAATACTTAAGTGGGAGTGACACCTTTGGGCGAGTGTGATGAAGGGGTGCATATATTTATACAAGTGCTCAACTGAACCGAACTATGCATCTGGATGGACGAATGCAGAATTGGGCAAAATATGTTATGGTCCTGGAGCTAATCAAAGAGCAATAGCATTACATGAAAAACCAATTGGTTATGCCACTGTTTATGATAAAAGAATGACTATCAAAGCAAATAGTAGGCGAACATACACAAATAAAATGTGCAGGTAAATCCATGTGAAATTCATCAAGATGTTCTTTATGCCTTCAGTTCACGGTTATAAGTGCATGCGAGTGCACTAAATGTGGTGGATGCAGCAAGTAGATACAAAGCCTCAGCTGCCTTCAGAAAGTAAAGTACTTTGCCTGCAGTGCAAAATAGTTGATATAAAAATAGAATGGCCAAAGCAACTAATAACAAATACGGATCAGAATTTAAGGAAACAGAGATGAAGGCACAAGGAGAGTCATAGAAGTGAAGCATATGTTAACACACAACTAGTGATTATTTAGGGAACAATATGACAGAGAGTTATAATCGTAAATCGCTCATTAGAAAATGTGCATTAGAAAATGTGCAAAGAAAATTACAATTCACAGTAAATGACAATAATGATACCACATCAAGAATATCAAGATGAAGCCTACATGTAATGATGCTTAACCTCAAGTTAAAGTTCCAAGAAGAAAACTATTATTACATAGGCTTACAAGTATATTAATTCTGTAAATGAAGAAAAGGGTTACCGTAGCAGATCCTTATTGGACTTCATCAGAATCCAATCCTACAAAATCTATTTAAGAAACCTGCCATGAAATGTGCTCTCCATTATTGACCACGAACTGCATGTATTAAACATGGACTCAGCAATATCAGGCTAAGGAATGGTTTCCAATAAATGTATGACAAATTAATCATATAAAGTACTTTCATTACAGCACAATTACCTGTATCAAGTACTTGCTGTATAAAATCATCAAACTGTTTCTGCATCCCTAATCTGAAAGCTGTTCATCTTGCACAATGTTGCATGGTCAACTCTATGAACTCTTACCTGCCATAATAGCTTTAAGCCGAAATTCAATAACACATATTATGAATTCTTCACATGGAGCAGTGAGCACTACATTTGTTAGGACAGACAACATGCCGTAAATTAGCTTCCACCTCCTCTTTCGTTATTAGGTGATAGCACAATGAACAATATTGATGCTTTTCAACCACTGGCTCACAAAAAATATGATTAAAACACCTTTTTAGTCTGTATAATGAGATCATTGCTGAATTAGGAGAAGACAACTGTTGACTAATTAACTTTAACAAATCTTCATATGCAAGTTTGGTAAGGCAGTGCTTGAGTGAAAATGAAATAAACTGGTATGGTACTCATAAATTGTAACATCTGTTCCAGCATATAATGGCTCAAAGTACTTGTCATCTAAAGAAGAAAATTCATCCTTAGATGTGTCCTTCGAAAATAAATCTGCTGCTAACAAATCCTCCCCCTCACAAGCATATTCTTTCATGTCAGACACGTTGGAACTGCTACTCAATTTAGTGTCATTTAGCCGCAAAACTTCACCATCCTGGGTTTCGTCACAATCCGCCAGAAATTCATCAACCGAATCTTTGCTGCTAGTGTAGGACGATTTATCTGTGAAATCCACATCATTTGTCTCACTCTGGATATCTTCGTAGCCTTCGCTAGGTCTACATGCCACTGCAGAGTTCTCAAATCTAACTGGGTAGTTGAATCATGTTCACGTAGCTGTACAGTGTAGGTGCTATGTTTTTACCCCTGTGCTGTAGCCCTGTAATAATCATACTCTTTGAGGGCGAGCCGAGTACTCCTTCAACCCAGCATTCACCTCTAGTACGCTTGTCAATAGTTTCCATAAAAGCATCAAGCACTGCATGATCAGAATATCATACCAAAGTTTAATAACGATGAAATGCAACGAGCAGGGCAATCTGTTAATATCTACGCACATTCAACTGACTCACAGACCGCCACGGTAGCTGCTTCACATTAATGCCATCATCACTGTTATCACTTTCGTCGGTCATATAACAGACCGACAGTCCCTCCCTCAACGCCTTTTCACCGGGCCTTACTACCGCTTGGCGCCGGGTAAAGAGCGGTCAGAAAGAATATTTGTGTGTATGCATGGAGTCCATTTCACGTACCCTGTGCGAGCGTGAGACTTTTTTCTTTTTTTTTGGCGGGATTGATTCACTCTGTTTAGCTCTTCATCTTCGGCATTTGAGTCACGATGTGCTCTCTCCATGCAGTGTCTCCGTACAGCTCCTGATCGTTACTTGAGATTGTAAACGTACATGTATAATAAATCTACACCACCATATGCGCGATGGAAGAGGTGTATCCTTGTACGGCAAGTTCCTTCTTCATGGCATTTCTATTGTGCTCACTGTCGGCTCTGTATTAAACCCCCCCCCCCCCCCCCCGATAAATCCAATGTATAATGTATATTACACTAGCTGTAGCGCGCGGACCTTTTGTGACAACTCGAACGCCGCTGCGTCCATGGAACCATACAATATCTTCACTTTGTCCTGGTTTGATAAGAGAGAAGGTAACGTGGCATTGTGTAGTGTAACTCAAACAACTTACCAGGAACTGCCTTAGACCTTTCGGTTGATTTCTTGGGTACGATGTGCGATTCTATTTCCCCCTCCCATATCTTCCACATGCAGTGCATGGTTGTTAAAGATGCGATTTTAGTGTTCTGATCCTCGACCATGGTCCTCAATGCTCGCAGCTCTTTGACCTGGACCTTGTTGATACGTATCACTTCAGCTAGTGAAGAACTTTCATCACAAGCTGCAGTCGACTGAGAATCCGATTGAATCCGAGTTGTTGGTTGCATGCAAATTAAGATCTAGATGCATGGTAAGCGTGAGGGTATTCCAGTAGACTTTGCTGTGCTTCCTTTTTGTACTGGGGTTGAGTTTGCTTTGGTTGATGGAGGAGTACAAGTCCCGTAAAATTGTGCCGCCATTGTCACCAACCTTTACTGACTTGAATTGCGAACACGTGCGCATATAAACTGAGCATGCGCGATTACATTGAAAGTTACGTAGCACCTCAGTTTTGCGTAAGATCACAAGATGCAAGCAGCTAAATAACGAAAGCTTTGTCCGCATTGTGAATTGCCTTAGCACCATACATAGTTTTGTCCACATATATGTATGGAAACTTTAGGTTTTATACATCTACATGTACATGTAAATGTGAGATAATGAGGTACGATCCAATTGACAATCCAGTAATCAAAAACATATCGGTGTACAAATCAGATGATCGATACACACACACACACACATGCAAGACACATCGATCTGTTGTTGGCGTGCATCATCTGTGCGTTATTGTGAAAGTACTGCATGAGTTCATATTGAAAATAACATGCAAATATCTGCCAGACAGCCGTCTTTTCTCCTTGATCACTGTGATGAGTTAGAGATACGCGTATGTAAGTTACAATGGAGCCACACATACTCAATGCACCATAACCACTAAGCACTCTCATTCCACCTCATCCAATGGGGTATGACAGCCATCTAACAGCTAGCTTGATATCCTAATTACAATGCATCCACACCTTAATGGAACACACAAACCATACAAGCCCAACCCACCATAACCAACAAACACACTCATCTCATCACAGAGAACACCTCATCCAATGGGGAATGACAGCTGTCTAACAACTTGCATGATATTCTAATTACAAAGCATCCGCATTTTAATGGGAGCACACAAACCATACATGTACATGTAACAGAAACACAAGCAAAACCCACCATAACTAACACACACACTCATCTCATCACAGAGAACATCTCATCCAATGGGGAATGACAGCCGTCTAACAGCTAGCTTCATATTCTAATTACAAAGCATCCACACCTTAATGGGAGCTTGACACACAAACCATGTACATGTACATAAAACAGATTGAGAATAACATGGACATGGACATCTAACACGCAAGCTCATCTTATTACAAGCGACAAATGCTTTATTGTTTCACATACCGTGCACTGGGGTAGATATAAGCATGCGATCATCGATATCAAAATGGCTGTTTAATATGCGATAGCTACATATATATCAAAAGTTCACAATGCTTATCCCGGTATAGGGCTACTAGTTAAGCTTCAATAACTTACCTTTGGAATCGTACTAGTACATAGAAATACACTGGCCGTGAGTCGATATACACCCATGCCTTATTCGAGGGTGTGGTTAACGACCTTACTCAGTATCACCCACTATTGTAATTTACGGGTTTATCTGCACACTCGCGATATGGGTGCAGTACGCACCCAATACTTGGCCACCATTATATCCATCTGAACACTGCTTTTGATACTCGAATGTCTAGGTACGAGTATGTATATCGGTCCGCACATGTGCATGTCTGGATACGTATCTGCATACATGGCGTCAGCATGGGCGTACGCAGCCTTCAGGAAGAGGGGGGGGGGGGGGGTCGAGTTTTGTCAATAGGTGACCTTGTTATTCCATTTTGAACACGTGTGACGTGAGGCAAAGTTATTAAATTACGTCATTACCGGTGAGGAGCGATTTGGGCCCCCCCCCCCCCCGGCCCAAAACGCCAAAACCAAAGATGGAAAGGTGTTGAAAACTAAGCACAACATGAACCGTTTGAAGGTATTATGAGCATTGCGAAAATTTGTGCTGCATGTAATGTTTGGTTTCTGAAGGTATTTGTAGAAAACAATCACTGTACTAATCTGGGCAATAAACCTATGGCTCTGCAATCTGGTTTGTCAAACAATGAATGATTATATGCTTAAAAATGCAGCCTTAATTTTTTATCATGCACAATTAGACGGATGCTCAAAGGACGATCCTCAGGAAGCAACAACAACATTGCATTTGCCATCTGGTGTGTGTACGAGTAATGATTAAGTGTTTTAAAATTCAGCCTTACTTAAAATCATACATAATTAGATGGATGCTCAAAGGACAATCCTCAGGAAGGAACAACAGATTTGAAGTCACAAATAAGTGTACCTTATATGCATTGAACCAATATGAATTAATGTGGGGGCCCTATTTCACTGAGGGGGTACCGAATCGCTAGGGAAATGGGGCCGGGGGAACCCATTTATAGGGGGGGCCTACATCGCTACGACACCGGTACTGCGTAAGCACAATAGTACTTGGCGTACATGCTGTGGCGCATCCAGGATTTCAGCGAGGGGGGTGCTTAAGGTCAGGCCCCATACGAAAAGTGGGGGGAGGGGGGGGGGGGGACAGTCCACTTCAAGTCCGATATACGAAAATTCGAAAAGTGGGAAAGGGGGGGGGGGGGGGGGGGGGGGGGGGGGAGCAATTCGTTTCAGGTCCTAAACGAAAAGTTGGGGGGGGGGGGGGGGGGGGGGGGGGGGGGGCCAGACCGCTTCAGCTCTGATACCTTTGTTTGGCACACAGAAAATACGTTATCGTTAATAATGAACGGTTACAAATTTGACCGAGGGGTTGCTCAAGCACCCGGAGCAGCCCCCCCCCCCTGGATACGCCACTGACATGTATGTAAAATACTAGTACGCGTCCAATGGTGAAGGTGACCTCGAATAGGGGAGGGGGGGGGTCGTTCGAACCCGTCGACCCCCCCCCCCCCCCCCTGCGTACGCCCATGGCGTGGGCAATTAAACTCTGCATACGGTACTATGTCACGCAGTGCTACCAACTATTTTACTAACGTAACAGTAAAAAAGGACCAACGTGCCACACACAGTTCAACAACACATTCTGCTAACATTGAAAAGAGGCAATGTTTCAACTGTCACGCTCCCTCATACACCATGATCTCATACACCTTTCATATCCCCTCGCCCAACACCATACAACAAGCCTCATCACGCTACTAATACACTGCCAAGAGGATTGAGAACACCGAGTCACCACACAGTTCCAACATAACAAACTACACAGACAAGGCCTCATAGGTGTGCTGTGTCACATCCCCAGACCACAAGGCAACTGTATTTGGTACCCATACAATTCCGTGCACCGAATAAGCATCCACACAATGTGAGTGGGTGGAGGAGAAGTTATTGAACACCTACTCTACAGAATTGGGGTGTTTCAGAGCCAAAGCTATTCTATCATGTTCTGGAGTTAAGTTTGAAGTGCAATCAAGGGTCAAAAAATGTACATTTTTCAGCTAGTATTCTGGTACACACATGTAACAAATGAACCATACAATTGAATTTTGTACCCATACTTAGCCATGTTTACAATTGTGTGGATGCTTATTCGGTAATAAGCATTCACACAATTATGTTTGGGGAGAAGTAGTTATTGGGCTCTAAATTGAGCTCTAAATTGAGTGATAATGAATTCTAAATTGGGCTCTAAAATGGGCTCTAAATTGAGTGATAATGAATGTGGGAGGGGACACCTACTCATGATCACCTTTTTCTGCATATTGATGTCTGCACCCCTATCCAATAGCATCTTCACACACTCTAACTTCCCTTTCTGTGAAGCCAGCATGAATGCGGTCTCTCCATTCTGTACAATAACATTGTGTACAATAACACACTACCATCTATTTTACTAACGTAACCGTACAAAAGGACCAACATCACACACAGTTAAACAACACATTATGCTAGCACTGAAAAGAGGCAATGTTTACACTACAGAGCTCCCTCATACACCATGATCTCATACACCTTTCATATCCCCTCGCCCCTCACCATACAACAAGCCTCATCACGCTACTAATACACTGCCAAGAGGATTGAAGAACACCGAGTCACCACACAGTTCAACACATAACAAACTACACTTTCAAAGGTTCATTGGTGTGCTGTGTCAAATTCCAAAACCACAAGACAACTGTATTTGGTACCCATACAATTCCGTGCACCAAATAAGCATCCACACAATGTAGGTGGGAGAGGAGAAGTTATTGGACACCTACTCTACAGAAATGGGGTGTTTCTGAGCCAAAGCTATCCAATCATGTTCTGGAGTTACGTTTGAAGTGCAATAAAGGGTCTAACAATGTACATTTTTCAGCTAGTATTCTGGTACACACATGTAACAAGTGACAAATGGAATGGTACACGTATTAAAATGATTAAGATGTATGCATTTATCGTTTTTTACGTCGAAATATAGCAGAAATCAAATAATATAAAAGGCAACGCCTGCCTAAACAAGATTCCCGTGCACAAACATCATCATCTACTACTGGGAACTCTGAGTATGTGCTGCATTCCATGGACACAGTGTATTATGACACCACTCACCTCTGTCTGCATGTTGATGTCTGCACCCCTATCCAATAGCTTCTTCACACACTCCACGTTCCCATCCTGTGAAGCCAGCATCAATGCGGTCCATCCATTCTGTAATGTCATGTGCATGTCTTCATTAGTGTACAGATACTATACAATAACACACTTTCCAACTATTTTAGTAACGTAACATTGCAAAAAGACCAACACCACACACAGTTAAACAAGACATTCTGCTATCACTGAAAAAAAGGCAATTTTTCCACAGTGAAGATCATACAGTGCTCCCTCATACACCATGATCTCATTCACCTTTCACATCCCCTGGCTCCTCACCATACAACAAGCCTCATCATGCTACTAATACACTGCCAAGAGGATTGAAGAACACCGAGACATCACACAGTTCAACAACATAGCAAACTACACTGTCAAAGGTTCATTGGTGTGCTGTGTCAAATCCCAAGACCACAAGGCAACTGTATTTGGTACCTATACAATTCAGTGCACCGAATTTATGCAGTTGTACAGCTTGTGTGCAATTTCCCAAGTACGATTACTAGTTGTAGCAGATATCAAAGAACATGACAGGCATTCTCTTAAAAGGGTTCCTGTGCACATATCATCATCCACTAATGGGGACTCAGGGTAGGTCCTTCATTGCATGGACACAGCGTATAATGACCCCACACACCTTTTTCTGCATGTTGATGCCTGCACCCCTATCCAAAAGCATCTCCACACACTCCACCTTCCATTTCTGTGAAGCCAGCATCAATGCGGTCTCTCCATTCTGCAATGTCAAATGCATGTCTTCATTCGCATACAGATACAGTAAAATAACACACTACCAACTATTTTACTAACGTAACAGACCAACATAACACACAGTTAAAAAACACTTTATGCTAACACTAAAAAGAGGCAATGTTTCCACTACAGTGCTCCCTCATACTCCATGATCTCATACACCTTTCATATCCCCTCGCCCCTCACCATACAACAAGCCTCATCACGCTACTAATACACTGCCAAGAGGATTGTAGAACACTGAGTCACCACACAGTTCAACACATAACAAACTACACTGTCAAAGGTTCATTGGTGTGCTGTGTCACATCCCCAGACCACAAGGCAACTGTAGTTTGTACCCATTCAATTCCGTACACCGAATAAGCATCACCACAATGTGAATAGGGGGAGAAGTTATTGTACACCTACTCTACAGAGATGGGATGCTTCAGAGCCAAAGCTATCCAATCATGTTTTGGAGTTAAGTTTAAAATGCAATCAAGGGTCAAACAATGTATTTTGTGCATTTCCCGAAGTACGTTTACTACATGTACATAATGAAATAATATAAAAGGCAACGCCTGCCTGAACAAGATTCCCATGCACAAGCATCATCATCTACTACTGGGGACTCTGGGTATGTGGTGCATTGCATGGACACAGTGATAATGACACCACTCACCTCTGTCTGCATGCTGATGTTTGCACCCCTATCCAATAGCTTCTTCACACACTCCACGTTCCCTTCCTGTGAAGCCAGCATCAATGCGGTCCATCCATTCTGTAATGTCATGTGTATATCTTCATTAAAAACACACTTTCCAACTATTTTACTAACGTAACAGTGCAAAAGGACCAACACCACACACAGTTAAACAAGACATTCTGCTATCACAATTTTTCCACAGTGAAGATCATACAGTGCTCCCTCATACACCATGATTTCATACACCTTTCATACCCCCTTGCCCCTCACCATACAGCAAGCCTCAACGCGCTACTAATACAGTGCCAAGAGGATTGAGGAACACTCAGTCACCACACAGTTCAACAACACAACAAACTACACTGTCAAAGGTTCATTTGTGTGCTGTGTCACATTCCCAGACCACAAGGCAACTATATTTGGTACCCATACAATTCTGTGCACAGAATAAGCAATTTGACTAGGGAGAGGAGAAGTTATTGAACACCTGTACAGAAATGGGGTGTAGAGCCAAAGTTATTCTATTATGTTCGGGAGTCCAGTTTAAAGTGCAATCAAGGGTCAAACAATGTACATATTTCAGCTAGTATTCTGGTACACACATGTAACAAATGACTACTTGAATGGTACACATACTACAATAGGATGGGAGATTGTAGCCACATGTGATTAAGATGTATGCATTTATCATTTTGTACATCGATTGAAATGCTTGTATGCATTTGGCCAAGTACGTTTACTACATGTACATTCACTGCATAGCAGAAATCAAATAACACACATTAAAAGGCAAGGCCTGACTAAACATCATCATCTACTACTGGGGTATGTGCTAAATTGCAGGTACACAGTGTATAATGACACCATTCACATTGTCCTGCATATTGATGTCTGCACCCCTATCTAATAGCACCTCCAGACAATCCACCTTCACTGCAAATGAAGCCTCCATCAATGCAGTTCCTCCATCCTGTTATGTCAAGTGCATGTCTTCATTAGTGTACAGATACTGTACAATAACACACTAACAACTATTTTACTAACGTAACAGCAGCGGCGACGGAAGCTATTATAAAGTGGTGCGGCCAATGAATAATAGATGAGCATGCATAATATAATACGCGCAAACATGACAGATGTATCTAGTTATGAGCAACAATTACAAATCATACATGTACAGTATAGAAGTCTTAATCAGTTAACGTAAACTTGCCAAACAATGTCTGGCGGTGTTCGGAACCGCGAATAAATTCATTACCTAGCTCCACTAAATTGATTTTATCAGTCAAATTGCTATGAACGAACAAAATCATCGAGTTGTTTAGTCGCAGTTGTGTCATCGTTGTTCGTAGAAAGGTCTTGACTCTACGCAACGCACTAAATGATCTCTGGCTTGTGGCTGGCATGACCAGTATCAACGAAACCAGGCAATGAACTTGTGCATGGAATCAAGGCCTTTTGGATTGTTGATAGCTTCTTTATAAATTCAACTATAGAACTCAGATCATATGCAATGCTTGACTGTGGCAAATTGCTGGACAATATGTTCAGGTGTAGCATTAGCTGTTGCAGGTTTATATCGGACCATAAAGTTGTGTAATAAATTCAATATCATCATCATAAGACTCTTTGTTTGCTGCCTTAAGTAACACATTTTCTAAGTTTTTTATACGTTTGGAATCCTGGCTGGTCAAATCTCATTTCAATTCCATTAACAATTCTGTCAATGCCTTCAAAGAAAAATGGACGATAATAATCTTCAACTTGATGAGGAAAAGCATCTTCGTTACCTATGGAATCATAGCGTCTTGGAGCTCTACGCTTTCGGGGCAATGATGGACACTCCACTTCAAGTTCATTCGCAGTTTTCTGCACTAGTTCCCAAAATGCTTGAAAGCTCTCGTCTGTCCTCAAAGACTTCAACGTCTTTACTGTCATGGCTGCAACCTTCTGCCCTTCTGCAGCAGACATGCATGTGACGAGATTGAAGAGTTTTGCTCAAGTTGTCACTATGACGAAGAAGCAGCTCGCCTAGCATTATGCCAAAAAGGAAGTCGAACGTCCTCATGCAGGTTTTAACACCTATGATCCGCGATCGCATATCAGTTTCCTTTACATATTCCAAAGCCTCCTCCCATACCTGGTAAAGAAGATCATGATTTGTTATTATTCTTCCTAAGCACTCGGCATTTGTGGTCCACCTTGTTGGACAAAGCGTTCTAATACCTGGAGATGAGGAAGTAACTTCAAGCTTTAATCGATTTAAAATCGCATCTCTGCGAGGAGATTTCTTAATTAGCCTTTTTTTTTTTTCATTTGCTGTGTCAAATGCATTTCTTACTATCGCACATTGCTTAATAGTGTCATTGCAGGCTAAGTTCAGAGAGTGTCCATAGCAATGTGTGTAGATGACTCGAGGTTCTTCATCTAGAATGAGTTTTGCAACTCCTGCTTTACACCCTGACATTGCAGATGCTCCATCGTAGCATTGACCTCTCAGTTTAGTGATGGAAATATTTAGCCTATTTAACACGTCGTGGACCTATCATGATTGACGAAACAACAGACGAATCAAATAAGGAACAGGTGGTTATATGTTTTCGTTGGGTGGACGACGAGGTAGATGTTCATGAAGACTTTTTCGTTACAATTATAAAAAAAAACTAATGAATTATTAATTTCAGCCGTAAAAAGTGGTGCGGCCATGGCCGCAGTGGCCGTAGCGGTTCCGTCGCCACTGTTAATAAACTATGCGCTTCCAGACAAACAAAGAACCTGCTTCTCGTGCCCATTCCCAAAAAAATTGTTCATAGTCGTCGTCGTCTTCCTTCGGAAGGTATAACTCGAGCTACGAACGGTTTTAAAGAACGACAATAGTACCAATCTCTTCAGAATTTACCGGCACGTTATCCTAGCATGTCATTTGGACACATATCACATCTAGAAAGAAACTACAGCGAGAAATACCTTATTTGGTTGCAAGTTCTATGGCCACTAGCAATAGTCTCGTACCCAGACCCAACTGTACGTAACGATGATCATCGCTTACAGTATGACATCACGTACATGTCATACTGTAAGCGATGATCATCCACAGGCGTTTGCGGCCATATATTTTGTGGACAAAAAGTATGTAATCCGAAAAATTGAAATGATTGCGTAATGCCTATAGCAACGCCCTTGACAACCTGGAGAGCTGAAAACGTGAGCTGGTACAAAAGACGGGATGGCTACAAGCGCCATTTAAAAGCAGATTACAAAAGAAGCTACAGTTTTCTCTTTTTGATGCAAGTCATTATGGCCAGCAATACTTGACACGGCAAGTTATGGCTGTTGAAAGCGGGTAACCCTCGACGTACCCTTCCTCTTCGAAGTGTGTTTTCCACGTTCCCAACCGATAGAAAGTTTGAATTCAAGCTAGAAATTAAAGCTAACAGAATGTACTATCTAGTTCTCGTATGTTCTTGTAGCCACGATTTTTTTTACCAGCGATACTTACTGTTGAAGTCTATCCTGAATTGCGGGATTATTATTAGGAGGAGGCGCCACATTTTGTAGAACTGCAATCAGTAAGTGCTCATTAACAATGAGCAACAAATGTTTCACAGGATCTGGTACCGAATGGTACATCCTTTGCAAGGTGTATGAATGGATTGGCTTCTTTCTCACCCCATGAGACCGAATCCAATATGTGTTTGCCATGCCAATACGCTCTTTGAGAATATTTTATTCTTAGTTATACCTACAGGGTCTTGTGTATATGGTTGCCAACTAACACACTACCTAAGTATTGTTGCCTATGGATGTTAAAAGATTGGAGGGCTTCATCCAATCGCTTGACAAAGAGACCAGCAAATTCCTTGTCAGTCACTTTGGGTGCTGTTGATTATTTCCTCCTTCTGTTTGCGTGCTTTCAATCAGTGTTTGTTTAAACCTTACCATCTTCTCTACAGACTGTCTCATGTCTTCCACCAGCTGTACGATAATCTGAGTTTGACCTATGCCATGAACCACTGGATGGTACGGTACAGTCAGTACATACCAATGCCCTACATGGTAGCTCCAAGCTCCAGTGGTTGGCTCACAATCATTAGGCATATGGGACACCACAGCTGCTCCACATCCAGTGAAAATCCCATTTGGATGGGAGGGGCAACTGCACGACTGCCAGCAACAATTTTGTGCGGATTTAAGTTTGCTGGTTGACCACCTGACTTTTGTGGTTCGTTGTTTTGGAGTGTAAACTTACATGTATACATGTACATGTATACATGCATCAATTCAGTACACATAATTATTTTATGGTACCTTCTTGCAGACAACTGCTGTGTGCACTGTCCAATCAAAAGGCTAAGTAAACTATGTACTCTTCAGATAATTTCCATCCATTGCCTGTGTTAATTGCACAGACTGAGTCTGCCATAGATAATATATATATTATCTATGAGTCTGCAAACTCTCTGCACTTGTATGAACTCCTTTTTTCCCTTGTTTCTCTAGCCTCCGTCAAGAAGCGGCCATACACTCTGCATCGCGGGTTTATCTTCATTACGTGGATCCCCATACAATACTGCCCCTTTTATTCATAAAAAACTCACGTCTAGATCACAGGTTTAAAAAAATCGTGGCTAGTTCTGTGCGTTGTATATGTGTTTCCCCATGTGTGCTGATGAGCGTTATTGCTCGCCAAACGTTTTCTATCGGTTGGTTCCTCCACTACGCACGCTTAAAGTAACCCTCTCTTTTCCCGCCAAAGACACATGGGCGTGAAAACGAGCTGCGCATATCACTGATAATAATGCTTGTACTTGCGCGTCGATGGTTTTGTTTACAGATATGTTACAGCATTTGCAGATGCTATTTATTTTTACTAAACGTCTCAAAGTAAGTATGATTTGTGGTTCGCAAAACATGAACAGTATAATGAGATATGATATTACTTTTGGTTTTGGTTCTTTGTAAATTACGGTATTGTCTAATTATCGACTTTTTGTCCAGCCGCAAACGTCCGTGCATCGTTACGTACAGTTGGGTCTGGGTACGAGACTAATCTAGCAAGTTCTTAATAAAATGTATAATTTTAGGGAGTATAAATACTCCAACAGGCACTAAATTTATTTGGTGTTCCTATACACAGCCAACAGTTTACAGTATGGTAACAATATTGATAAGCCAATCAACCTGTATCAAGCCAGATATCATGATGATAGCGCTGACAACATTGTACCAGGATCGAAATAAAAAAATTGTTACCAGATGTTATCAATCAGTATCTAGCTTGTTATCTTGTCGTATGTCTATTGATAACAGCTTGTACCAGTATTGATACGATGGTACCGTATATAAATAAATGGTATATAGCACAAAAAAATAAGAATAAAAATTGTGTAAATGAAGGATGGATCTCTCAAATCACTGACTACCAGACTCCAGGTTGTAAGGTGGGGTGCATGACGACGTATACTAAATTTATACACTTAGTTGAAGGCAGTTGGCTGCTAGAGAACGCTGCTGATGTACTAAGCTCGCCGGCCATCGCGTGGTCAAATATATCGGCTTCGAAGCACGTGTCAGAAAAAAATTGAAATGGCGCGTTTGCTTCGAGGTGAGAGCAAAAGGCTTTAAGTGACCGTCTCTCCTATGTTACAAAGGATTCTTTATCTAGGATTTGAAGGCGAATTTTATTGCAAAGAATGCAAAGAGGGTTTTCATTACAAGAGTCGACTTGAACGACATATTCAGAGTTCATCACATAAGGCTTTTTTGGATGCAATGGAGCGGCAACGCCGCAACGGACATCAATGATCGAGGTAAATAACGCGGTACTGATGCATGCGATGTATTGTATTAACTGACTTTAGCTCCACCAAGAACCGCGTACATCAACATCGCAGATGATGAACACGCTGAAAAGGATTTCGGTGTAGAAGATGCCGCGGAGTATGCTGATAAGGACTTTGAGAACCTTGTAAAACAGTTTAGGGTGGATGAGAAAATGTGCTACTTCCATTCCCAAGTAAGATATTTGCTCTCCTTTACATTCTCATACATGGTCCACATCCCATCGTATGTACTGATGTACTTCTATCTACTGGGTACCACTATTTCCTTTACAACAGGGTAGCACAGCTCTTATGTTTATTTGGTTCATACTCAAAGAATGTGGTATTAACGTGCCTAGCCTAGGGTGTGTAACCGGTTATCAGGTTATTCGGGTTATTCGGATATTCGCAAAAACCTATCCGTTCGAATAGCAACTTAGCATTACTCGGAAAAATCGATTAGTGAATTTTATCTATTCGAAATAACCGGTTTATGTTTCTCCATTCGGAGGTACTTAGGTATTCGGTCGCCAGCATCGACAATTCGCCCATTATTCGAATACCTTTTCCGGATATGATTTTCAATTGAGTATTTCATAATTAGAGCTATATATATAACTACGTCACTGTATTTATACATACATAAAGACATCGGAAGCATTCAATAATTGAGTAAATAGATAGTCATATGGAGAAATGGCCCATACATAGGCGGTCATCTTGCTTTTTTTTTTCAAATTGAATTTTAAACACGTTTATAATTTACGATAAATCAAACTGATTGTGAATATGTGCTTTATAAGATTATACCATGAACCATTCGTAAACTAAAATCAAGACAAAAAATTTAATTTCTACCGCGCATAATTTATTCATAAACGAAGCAGTCATTGCGTAATACCTTGCGTCATCTTAGAATTATTAACAGTATGTCGGCTAGCTAGTAGGGGTTAACGGTTATAAACTTTAATAGCTGTGACGTAACTATCAAAGACAATTTGAATTACAATTATAATTGTACCGATACACAAATTAAAATTAACTTATCAGCTGTGCGTCACTTGCACTGGAGAAGAGGAGCGCATCAATTAGGCACAATGATGCATGCAGGGATCGAACTACGTATGCCCTTCATGCTTTCATCTTCTGAGACGCAAGTGTTTTGGTGAGTATACTATGTGAATTTAGTAGCGTAGCCCCCTCAAGTGGGCTACATGTACATGTCCATAGCTGTGTCCAGCGGCGTAGTCAGTTACATCGTATACGTGAATATCACAACAGGAGAAGCAGGCATGTTGGGCATGTGTGTGTGTGTGCATGTGTGTGTTTGTGCATGTGTGTGTGTGTGTATGTGTGTGTGTGTATGTGTGTGTGTGATTGTGTGTGCGTGTGTATGTGTGTGTCACTGACTGTATATACATGCATAGATAATCTATGCATAGATAATCTATGATACATGTACATGTATGTGTGATGTCATTGTGTGCAATCTCGTTATGTGATGTCATCCTCTTCCCCCTCCTTCCCCCAGCACCGGATGGATTTGATGCTGTGTCGGTGCAGAATGTGGGCTCCACCTACATCATTGTGTCTTGGGACTTGCCAACTCACAGTAATGGCATCCTCATCAACTTCAGTTTGTATTGCAATGGTGCTCTGGCGGATGTCCTGCCCCTTACTGTGATCAGCTACAACACCACCGGCCTCCTCCCCTTCACTTTGTACATGTACATGTATGTCTTCTCTGCTACTGTGTGCAACATGCGCAAATAACAGTGTGCATGGTACATGTATATGATCTGTGCTCAGTACGTTATCTGTTGGACAGGTCCTCCAGTCACGCCCACAGGCACTGCACTCCAGTTGAAACGTGGTGTTGGGCGTCATCAGTGCTGCAGCCAGCCTGCCCAGGTACATTGTGTACACTTCAATCACTTAGTTTGTGTTCCATCTTTCTTTGCTCTTATCCATCTCTCCTCCTTCCTTTCTTTCTCTCCTGTCTCACCTACTCCCTCACTTCCTCCCTCCCTTCCTCCTCCCTTCCTCCTCCCTTCCTCCTCCCTTCCTCCTCCCTTCCTCCCCCCTCCTTCCCTCCCCCCTCCTTCCCTCCCTCACTCCCTCTTTCCTGTCCTCCTGTAGTCATGTACATGTACACCAGCAGGGACATCTCTGGCAAAATTACACATACCATTTATCCTCCCTCCCTCCCTCTTACCTCCCTTCACCTTCACCTCCTCACTTTCCCTTGCTCCTCCAGTACATTGTGATTCCAACCTTCTCAGCATGAGGAGGACAGCCCTCCTGGGGGACCCCCTGATCCTGAGTCAGACACTAATGACATTGTCATCAGCTTATTTATTAATAAGATCATTAACCTGACAAGTCCTTTGGCTCCTCCTCTGTGAGTACTTCACTCAATATGCCTAGACCTTATACGGTCATACCTTAGCACTCTTCCCCAGGACCCCATGTGCATCCTTCTACAACTCCCCTCTCTGCTAGTGGAGCAACTGCCCCCAAACATTCATGACTCCAACAAGTCAGTGCAGATACAGATGTGTAGTGTATTAGCGTTGATATAGTATACTGTTGGCCTTCTATCTCCCTAGGTACTGTTGTTTATGTTGGCCTTGGGGCCTGACTGCTACCACAAAACCCACAAGGGCAGTCCAAGGTGTACACAACCATTGTCCTGGCTAAAATGAATACAATCAAAGCATCTTGTGAGCTGACCTTCACTTGATTGGCAGATAGTACGTGTACATGAAGATTGGACTACTTGAGTGTGTGTGTGTGTGTGTGTGTGTGTGTGTGTGTGTGTGTGTGTGTGTGTGTGTGTGTGTGTGTGTGTAAGTGGTAATGCCCGTGGTTATTTTATCTCACATCCATGGGAGGAGCTACACCTCTATGTAATGGGCTTTATCTGTGTACATGTACTGTAAGCACAAGCGCTTCCATACACTCTTTGACTTGTTGAAATATTGGTTGATGTCGAAGTACAATGTAATGTGCTCTTCCCTAGACCCTATGGAGGAGCTTACAGCCAGTCCCCCATACCCCAGCTGGAGCAGGACGTGGGCATGGGTCATTTGCCCCCCCCCCTCCCACAAACTGGAAATCCTGGATCCATCACTGAAATTGAATGTACTCTCTTGTCAGGATCAGCTGAACAGGATGCCCTTACAATGAAAGAGTCACCCCTCAAAAACTTGATACTGTTCTTCCTAAGGCCACACCCATCATGGGGGTGGTTGCAAAATGATTAACAGTTTTTGCTGCCTCTATCTGTATCAGTCCCTGCACCATCATCTTTTATTAAAATGCTTGACCCTTGCACCCACAAATAACCCCTACACAAATACCATGTGCATGAAGTTGTTCACTTTATGGAGGTATCATACATATACATGTATGTATGTTGCATGCATGGGGCAAAGGTCTTTCCACACAACAAAATTCATGACATTGTGCCTTTGTTCCTTGTATAAATATCCAAATTAAGATAGGATCAGAGGAGGGCTATGTGCACACACACACACACACAGCATGTCTCAGCTTATGAAGTGGGAAGCTGAAATCCCATTGCAAGCATTGTTTTGTTCAGATTACACAGTGACTGACAGAAACAAAGAAAAATGAGTTCAATGACACCAAGTCCTATGAGAGCTTGGAGGTGATGGAAGCAATGGCTGCATTCTACCAACTGGCATCATGATTCGCTGCTTGTTCATCATGTCCAGTTCTTGCCATCCTTTATATGTGTAGCCTGTATGTTTTTAAATTACTAATGACATAATGTAATCAGTAGAAGCCTGGAGGGGGGGGGGGGGTGTGAGAGAGAGACAGGAAGGATTGAGTAGGCAACACGCAACATCTATCAGTAACACTCATAGTTTCAAGACATTCAGTTGCTACAGATGTTACATTAACAAGATGCACACCATTACAAGGGATTTACTGACCCTCTGATTTACACATGCCATTGTAACTTGCCATTCAGCTAATTAACCAATTAATCGGGCTGGTCTGCACCATTTACTATAACAGCGTGGCATGCCATGTAATGGTACGAAGGGAAAACTTATTTTTGCCCCATCACCAATTATATTCCGAAACACCCCCCCTCCTCCCCTATTGCTTTCAACACAGATCCTCGTAACTAAATATCCATTCCTGGACCAATGGGACTGAATATATACATGTATGATCAGTCACATTGGTCCTTCTTCCTATGCATGGGTAAAATACAACCAAAGGTGGGTTCAAAAGTAGTTCTGGAAGAGTTCAAACTCTGCACATACATGTATGTGATTGCCCGCAGAAGCATACTACACACACACACACACACACACACACACACACACACACAAAAACACACACACACACGCACACACACACACACACACATACACGCACACACACACACACGCACATACACACACACGCACACACACGCACACACACACACACTTGCATTGTAGCTTTTTCCTCCTTACTTACACACCTAGATCAGTTATAAGGGTATACACTTACACTGGTACATGCATTACGTCACAAGCACCATACGTATACATGCACCATACAGTAAAAGCATACACATGTGTTGGAGGCAAAATATACAGTTTTTACAATTTATTCGCAATACATAATCGATATGCTACTGCTAAACTATACAACAGCGTAATACATTATTTCTAATAAATGCTCCCTTTGTGAAGGGCACTATTATTACACCCAATTCGAACCTAACTAATCACAGAATCACACTGTCAACACATCGATATCGAGTACGTGGATGGAACCACACAACTACGCTTAAAGTTTCTCACCTCGAATCTGCAAAATATTAGCGTTGCTGTTGTGTTAGTTTGATAACTGGAGGTGTCGCATGTACATGTACATGTGATCCATTTGGCTGCTGGTTTGTTTCTCAGACACTCGATTCAGCTACGTGTAGGCCTATAGGATCCGCTAACATAAAAATTTGATATACGAAGTGTTGTCAGCGTACGTAGATATCTGAGCAGCCGGTCGAGCCTACACTATCATTCTAATTTCAAGACAACGATCAGTCTACTCGGTGACAGACTCGAAGCTTTTAGTATTCCATGTAGTTATGTTTATACGCTCATTTCCCCCTGTCTACCCCGCCCCCTGGCCCACCTCGCCCTCTGCCTCGACTCCACCCTCGCAGAATTGCCCTAGATGGGCGTGTCCAAGTTAGAGGTCTCACGTTAGCTAATATCTATGGCAACCCATAGAAACGCCATTTTAAAATGGCGCCTTATTGCACCAAAACCCATTTACTATTTTTAAAAATGGTCCCCAAATTCTTCACGACAACATTCACTTTTTTTCATATATTATATTATTTGGATAGTTTTAGAATAGTTTTAGAGGGTGGCAAAAGTTCTAACCCCCTCTGTTCATTAGTTATAACTAATGGAATATCTTAATTAGCATGATTTTTTTCCATTTTGTGTACAAGTCTATGGAATATCATATTTTCAGAAATGGTCCCAGAATTTTGGACGGTATAAGATACAAAATTTGAAATTGCCTACATTTGAACATCATTTAGAGTAGTATTAGTGGGTAGCAAAAGTTGCAGGTCCATTATTTAATTAAATAATAATCAAGTTTGTAAAAACGCCATACATTCTCTATGGAACGTACCGCGGAATGAAATCCAAAAATTTACAAACCGCAACTTTCGTGACCGTTCATTTCTCCATATGTAATATTATACAAAATATTTAATGTGCATCAATTGGGGATACAAAATAAACAGCGTGTACTAGCTCAGTGCTGTTATCGTCGTCTTCAAGCAGAGATCATATATTAGATCTTAGATCAGTGGCCTCATGATCATATATTAGATCTCTGCTTCAGGTAAGTAACCAGAGACATATATGACTGTGAAGCAATTACCCATGAGAGAGGGAGAGCAGATAACTTCTGGAGTCTTCTTCCAAGCTGACAGCTCGAATTTGCCTCCAATACATGAAAAATTCCCAATGGAATGATATGGGTAGGGACACGGGTAGAGAAAGATCCTGCGATACTTCAGGGTCAGGAACACTTTCTACGGGATTGAAACTGGCTACAGACATGCCATACGCATGTATGGGGTCCCGTCTTATTGAAACAACAAGAGATAGTGCGTTCCTTTTCTTTCTTTCTTCATTTTTAAAGCCGGGAAGAAAATCAAATTCGCCTTCTACCCATACCTATAAAAAAAGTATATAAAAATAACAAAGATAGTCTAAAATGTAAAAGTGCCTTACTTTGGTAAAACACACATCACAAAGTCAAAATCAGTTGTAAGATATTTATTTCCATCACAGATGGAGTATAAACTATCCCACAAAGTTACGCTTGAAAAGGCGATTCGGACGAGCAAAAATCGATACAACGCGCATGAACTACAACGTGGCTTAATAAAAATCACATGGTAATGTAGAGCAGACTACGTACAATCTTATTTTGTACACTTTGAGCCAAACGCTCACTGTGTTTGTGAATAGTAGTCCCACAAATACGTACACACGCAATAAAAGGACCTTACGAGGCCTTGTTCGTAAAAGAAAAAACAAAACCTACCTAACATGAGTAAGTTTACGCATTCGCTGATCAAAAGAACAACAATCTCACCGATAATGATGCACAAAACCGAAATTTCCAGCGTTGGTTCCAACGATCTCTGCAAAAATCCGCCCCTTCCAACACATGCGAGGTGTGAATCACACTATTGAGCATTGCCCGCGCAGACGTGAATGGCGCACGTGATTCCGTTTCCAATCCCTCTAATATATGATCTCTGAAGTAACTAAGTTCATTATATTTAGCAGAGATCATATATGATCTCTGTATTTATAATGCCACGAGTTGTGGTTATATGTATTAGCAATAAATTTATGTACCAGTACTTAGTATTGCATTGTTTTATTGTACAGTGGTACGAAGTGAACATATCTGAGTACTAGTATTGCGCTAGCGAGTGAAATAGAATGACAGACTTCTCACCCACTTCAAGTAAGTATACGCGCTCTGTTTGAGTATGTGGAGGAATTAGAGAGCATTACGCAATCGTACTAATGGTGCATTTAGCGAGAACGGGAATGGAGTGTTGTGGGATGATTGTAAATGGAGTACGTGATTGTAGGTAATGTGGGGTGAGTTTATGATTGTGATGTCTGGTCTCAGTGGTTAGGGTTGGTTTACATTACTATTGATATGTACAAGTGCATGGTTATTAAACTCTATTTGGCAAACACATGCTACTGTAGACCTTTGTGTCTCTGTGTTTTAAACTGACATGCATAGCTCTAGTTTGGGTGCAAGACCAGGTGGATTTCTGTGCAGACATAAATTATCTTCTCAGTGTGCACTCCACAAGCACCATAACCTGAATAACCTAGGTATTCGGGAGGAAATTTGGGAAAACCTATTCGGAAAAATCGATTTTGTTTTTTAAACTATTCGGAAAAATCGATTTTCAGATCACAAAAACCTGAAAAATCGATTTGTGTTTTTAAACTATTCGGAAAAATCGATTTTCATTATGCAGGGGAGGTTACACACCCTAGCCGGCCCTAGCCTGAGAGCATTCATAGTACTTGGAGTTGATATGCCACAGAGGGTTAGTTAATCATTGCTTCAATTTCATCAGCATATAAAGTGGATCTTCTTAGCACTTGTCCACAGATGGAAATCCATATTACAGCCTCTCATTGACATCCATCATATGCAACTGCTTACAAACCCTGAGATATCCAGCTGCTTGGCTCGTTTTCCTGTTCGTACAGAGGGTGATTACACGTATGTTAATGTGTCATTCATTATTGTTTTTTAAAATACGCATTTGGTGTAACACAGTAAAATTTATCCTAGAAAGCGTTGGAATGAAAATCCCAGGTTTGCTACACTAATGGTGTCACTACCTCATGGAGAGGAAATATTTGTACGCAATTGGGTTTATTTTCATCACAATGACATTGGTATGACAAAAGGAGTCATTCTGTCATTTTTCAGGTACACTGGTTACGCGTACTGTAACACATTTACAATACGTGCGTAACGTATGTAGATTTCAAATCACCAGTTAATTACTTACTTTCATTTATCCAGGGTTCTTCAAATGAGTTGCATGTTGAAATAGAACCTGTTATTGACAAGGACGCATTCATACACATAACTTCGTACCCTGAAGATGTATACTTCCAGAAGTTTGTGGCATCATTCCTAAACAAACTCACCATCCGTTTGACTCAAGTATCCCACCTTGCTCAGCCTTCATCATCTCTTCTAAAATGGGGTGGAAGTAAATTTGAAAGGCTAAGCTTATCGTTACTTTATTATTTTGGACATTGACAAGTATCTCACACCTCATCCGCTTAAGGAAAAGGCTAGTGGTACCACTAATTTTATTCTGTGATGATACAAGTGGCAATCATAGCAAAAAGTGGCACAAATTTGACTGTTGGTACCTTTTGCTAGCAGGCCTTCCTCGCCACGAGAATAGCACAGTATCAAATATTCATTTTGTGTGTTGTTCAGACAATGGGACACCTTTTGTTTCTGAGCTACTGTGAATGTGTTAGAAACAACTGGTATTGAGGTATAGGATGCTAGCACGTGCACTACTGCTCTAGTGATTGCACCTCTTATATTGATTATCTGTGACAACCCACGTGCAGATCAGAGCTGTTAGGCCATCTTGGGAGCACAGCACTGAAGTATTGCCACATTTGCATGGTATGTTAATTATACATGTAGGTAAGAACTAGGAAGGTGGTGTAATTTTGTTTGCACAGGCTGATAAGAATGATTCTCTAAACATCATCTGTGAACAACGGAACTTAATGCAAGCTCAATGCAGACTCTGCAAATTGAACTTGAAGTGAATATGCAAAAAGTGAGGTGCGAAAGAGATTTGGACTGCGTGAAATCACCAACAACCCATGGTTTCATTTCCTTGGAGACATATTCTTGTAAGTGTTAAGTGCATGCAGTCAAACTAATACCTTCGTATAATATATGGGAAAGTGTCTAGCAAAGTATCCCTTCTGTGTAGTTTTTCAATTTTGATTTTCTTGATTTTCAAAGAGGTTGATCCGTAATATTAAAAGGCACTGAATTTACTATTAGGCATACATTTCAATACGAGCATTACTTTTCTCTTGCTTCTCCTGAAATTAATTTAAGGGTAATTGGATACTCATATATACATAATTATACATAATTATATTTAAGTTAGATAATTTTTTAGATCTTTACCAATTGAAGTTCTGCACACAATACTACTTGGCCCGTGAAAGTATATCTTGAAAAAAATTATTCCTAAATTATCTGCAAAGCAGAAAGAAGAAATTCTTGCAAGGATACGAGCTTTTAACACCTCTGGGTTCCAGGTCAAAATGTATGGAAATATTTCCAGTCCTTTCGTGGCCGGGACGTTAAAGCGTGGTCTCAAATGGCCGTGTTCATTTTGTCACCCACTTGACTGAAGGAGTGAAATTGGTACTTCTGTAATATACCAAGGTATTTCAACCATACAAGTTTCATGGCATTTTTTAATAACTGGCTCATGTTTTGTGTATGTAGGTTTTTGAAATGACATATTGCATGCAGCTATTTTTCACCATATCGGGCTGCAGAATGGAACAGCATTTGCGACATGTTTGTTCAAGCTGTTAAAATCCATATGCCAGAAATGCTACAAAAGCATAAAGTACATCCATTTCTCCATATCATTCCGTGTATACTCCAGTTTGGACCTACATCAGCATTCTGCGCAGAAAGGTAAAATGATCTTGCATTGCTTACAAACATGACTAGTACCTTTAACCATATAGGTGTGAGTCGTTCAATGCTTCTGTAAGAGGACAGAATGTTTATGGGAACCACAAGTCACCTAGCCGGGACATTGCAATTAACTTTGCACATTTGCAACTGTGGCACAAATGGAGAGTAAGTGTTGTCATACATGTTTTAAAATAATAATAATGTGTTTCATTTTTCAGTGGTAATTCTACTCTGTTTAAACTTCCACAAATCCAACACTATATTAATGGTACGTCCATCAGGGAGCTCTACAACTGAAATCTATCGACCTGGAACACTGCGTTTTGTGAGTGTTTTGTCATGCATTTGTACTGTGGTGATTGTATCTTGTTTAATAGGTATGTTGCAACTCCCAAGCAATGCAATTGCAGAATATAGTTGTTTGACTTCATGGCAGTGAACCCTGCCATCTCTCTACCCTCACTCCATCCTATGAACTATTACAACCTGAGTGATGTAGTCAGAGGCACTGTGTCTTGGGCAAAACAGATTGTCTGTTGTGGTGAATATGACAGCATCAGTCAGGTAAAACATATAACAGTTGTTAGTGCTGTTATGATTCAAACTCAATGACCCATGCACAATGTCAAGTTTGGAGTTTTACTTGTAGCCTGCAAACCAAAATACAGAAGGAACTGCATTCTGTTTAAATCAGGCTTTTCAACCTCTCACTACTAGCTGTGAGGAAGCTGTACAATGACTGTGACTCTACCCTGTTTGAGCTTTCAAACAAAGTCATAGCAACTGCAGCAATGAACATCAGAAGAGCGGTTTCCTTTGTACACCAATGCTCAGCAACATGCCACTTTGAAGAGGGGCCAATGCCTGTACATATTGAAAGAGCGCAGATGTCTCAAACAAAGCTGCATTTTATACATGACTTTATTAACAAAATGTATTGCTACAACAGGTACTGTATATTGCCTACATCCCTAAGCAGATTTAATTAAAGTTATTTACTTCCGCCTTATCAATACTGATACAAGGTTATCAATACTGGTACAGGGTTGAGTAATAACAGCTTGGTACAATATTGATGAATAATCGGTATTGTTACAGTATTGATACATGAAAGATACAAGTTGATATCAATGCTGTTACTAGACTGCTGCATCGGGATTGTATCAACTTTGCCCGAAGTCATTGTAAACATGATTGTACACTACCCTGTATCAATGATGATAACATCTTGTAACAATACCGTATCAATGTTGCTACAATAATAGATTATTGGCTGTGTAGCAGTTTAGTCGTTACTTATACTTTGGCTAGTGAAGTTGTTTTTCTAAAAATGCCTTCGCGTAATCAAAAGAAGAGATCTAAGCAACGAGCGGAATATCTCCAAAAACGAGATGATACTTTATCACAAGAGAACAAGGCTAAAGCCCGAGCGCGCACAAGGCCGACCCTGAAAAGAAGAAGGCCTCTGTACGCGACACCTACAAGGCCGACCCAGAAAAGAAGGCCTCTGTACGCGACACCTACAAGGCCGACCCTGAAAAGAAGAAGGCCTCTGTACGCGACACCTACAACGCAAATGCTGTATCTAAGCGTGCTGCTAAAAGGCAGCGATATCAAGAGGGCGTCGAGGAGAACCGTGCTGCTAAAAGGCAGCGATATCAAGAGGGCGTCGAGGAGAACCGTGCTGCTAAAAGGCAGCGATATCAAGAGGGCGTCGAGGAGAACCGTGCTGCTAATAGGCGGATATACAGGGGCAATTCAGCTACCATTAAGGCAGCTAGAAGGAGTCGGTATTGGAAGGGTCGTAGAACTACCACTACCACCCAAAGGTATGTTATAAATAGCATGCTGTATGTAGCATTTAAAGTCTAAGGGCTGCTTTCTTACGTGCTAATGTAAGTTGCTCATGGCTTCCTGTCATGCACACATTAACACATTTCTTGTACGCTTGCATGCATATTATCAGATGTACAGTAAGGCTTCCCAGTTCCCTGGTAAAGGTCAATGTTTGTACAAAAGGTTATTTGTGCATGCATCTGTGTTCTGTTACATTGTACATTAGTTATCTGATGTTGAAAGAAAGGACTACACACGTGTGTATAGTACAAGTCAGTCATGCGCATCCACCCCTTGCTGCAGCTGTGTTTAATTGTTATCAGATGTACAGTAAGGCTTCCCACAAGTAAAAGTTCCCCTATGTACGTGTAAAGGGTCAATCTTTGTTGTTTTAAAGGTCCACTAACGTGTGTACAGAAGTGTTACCCAAAATTGAGTTGCATGAAAATGAAATAATTCATGTAATGCGCAATTGGTGAAATGTTTTGATACATGTATAAGGCATAATGTATGGTAAAATAAAAGTACTGCAACCCAATATCTTCTCCCATATAGTTACTCCCTGTTTGAGCCCAACTCTCGCACACTAGCAGAGTATGGAGTGAGGCTTGAAAAAGCAATTCTTAGGGATAGTGAGCTTCTGAGTGAAGTAAACAATGCTTTTTGCAATAGCCATACATTGCTAGCTCAAAAGGTTGTTACAAGATCTGCCCGTGCAGCAGTAAGATTGGTGCAGATGCATTACTTGCTAAAGCACTCAGTGTACGAAGATCACAGGCAGGGTCACTGCTAAAAACTATCCGTAAGGTTAATGCAAAGAAGTTGCAAGAGAGTGATATTTTAGTCGGGCATAGGTTTCATACTGCTGGGGCTGAACCTTACTTCTTTGATAATTCAAAGAGCGTCGAGGAGAACCGTGCTGCTAAAAGGCAGCGATATCAAGAGGATGTCGAGGAGAACCGTGCTGCTAAAAGGCAGCGATATCAAGAGGACGTCGAGGAGAACCGTGCTGCTAAAAGGCAGCGATATCAAGAGGACGTCGAGGAGAACCGTGCTGCTAAAAGGCAGCGATATCATGAGGACGTCGAGGAGAACCGCGCTGCTAAAAGGCAGAAATACGAGGACAATTCGGCTGCCATTAAGGCATCTGAAAGGAATCGGTATTGGAATGACCCCGCTGTCCGATTGGCTAAACGTGCTGCCGAGAGGAAGCGGTATCGCAGGGGTCACCGAACTACCACTACCACCCAAAGGTATGTCATGGCATGTTGTATTGCACTAGCATTAAAAAGCTATAGGAAGATGTGCATGCAGCATGTGTACAGCACGCATGTAAGGGATCTGCACAAAACCATTCACTTCACATGTAAAGCATGCATGGTGACCCAACTGTTGTGTACAGTACTTCTCCTTTGTGACCTGTCTATTGAATATTGGGGTGTCATCCTTAATCTGATGTACAAAAAGGCTTCCTTATCTGATGTACAAAGGTAGCCCACCTGCAACTGTTATGAATTTAATTGCATTTGCTAGGGTTGAGCAGTAGACCTCAATGGTAGGTGTGTAGTGGCAGAGGAGATAGGGGACAGAGATAAGGATACCATGCACCCCTTGAAATAGAAATGTACAAATGAGTGTCGCAAGCTCACTAGTGAAGAAGTAGCATTTGTGTTGAGAACAAAGTCACTGTTCCAAATGTCCATTCATCATTGGAGGGGAGGTCATTCCCATGTAAACATTGTTAATTTGGAGCATGAACAACTTCCTCCAATTTTCAGCACAATGGCACCTTTGGGGGGTCATGAGTTATGCAGACCAATCCAGTGAATAGTGATAAAATTGGACCAATAGAATTTTAGCACAGCTGGCAACACACACACACACACACACACACACACACAACCACTCCCCCTTATCTGTGAGGTCATGAATATGTAGACCAATTGGTGATGTACCAATGAAATTGGACCAATAGAATTATAGCACAGCCGGCACACATTTCATGTATAAAAGCGACTCACCTGCCAAATAGTGTACTTTGCTTGCTGAGAATGAAAAAGGTAAAAACTAAATCCTTGCACTTTGTTTCTATACTCTCTGTCAGATGCAGTGCTGCCCCCCTACCGTCTGCTGCCAGCAGTAGCAGCGCTGCCCCCACCACCAGCAGCAGCAGCGCTGCCCCCACCACCAGCAGCAGCAGCAGCAGCAGCGCTGCCCACACCGCCAGCAGCAGGAGCACCGCTACAGTATTGGCACCAGTGCCCCCACCACCACATCGCCTGCTGCCACCCTGGCCCTGCCACCACCCACCCGCATGGCTCCCATGGCCTGAACCAGGCTGCCGAGGTCAGAGACGAGGCTTGGGGAGAGGAAGAAGACAAGCCAGGGGAACCGTACAGTACATTAAAAATTCATATACTTATAATTTCAATTATTAAATTGTTTAACCTCCCTCCTTTCGAAAATTAAAATGAATTTGAGACAACATTTAAAGACGCGCTACTACGACAGGGGAAAAAACTAATGAAACAAGTAAATAAAAACATTCTCTAACGATAAAGTTGTTGGTATATAGGATTGACCAATGGTGGTGTAAAAAGCACGGAAACAAGAGTGACAAAAATTTGACTGGAAAATTGAAATAGGCCTATATTTAGCCCATTACTCAGGCATGTACTGTTATAACGTTAGTGTGCTAAATATAGGCCTATTTCAATTTTCCAGTCAAATTTTTGTCACTCTTGTTTCCGTGCTTTTTACACCACCATTGGTCAATCCTATATACCAACAACTTTATCGTTATAGAATGTTTTTATTTACTTGTATAACATTTACATGTACAAGTAGAATCAGAGATAATATATAGAAGGATTGGAAGCGGAGGCACTTAACACTAATGAACGCGGGATCTCCGAGGAAAGGAAACGAAGCCATACACATGTACATGTACGGAGTAACTTTTTTTTGTATAACTGCCACTTCAACTAAACACACTCAGACTAAACAAAAAAGGGTGTGCGAGGGGAGGGGGAAGGGGGTTCAGTTCAGCTGTTTCCTAAGGGCTTTAGATTTCTGTGTTGTCTTCTTTTGGGTGATTTTGTATTCTTCCACCCATCCACCAGCCAATGAAACCCACGCACTGATATCCACAGGTCTACTACCATCTCCAACATTTGAATCTGCAGCTTCAGACGATGTGATGAGCAAGTGGAATAGATGTCACTAGGCCATTCATATAGGTAATGACACAGTAAGCTGAGAGACAGGCTGATCAATATGACCAGAGTGCTGCAGAGCATTTGACAAGGAAGGTGAACAAAAAACACCTGGATGCAGCTGCACAGAAACAGCAGCACGTGGAATAGAGACAGTGAGGACTTTGGGTTTCTGTCTTTCCAGACTCTTCTTTCTTCGGCCTAACCTTAGTTTTCTCCTGCTCATGTCTGCTAAAAGCATCAAGACAATAAGTAAATCAGTAACGGACATGTACAACCCCCCCCCCCCCCCGCCCACCCTGGCCCAATGCACGTAGAATATTAATTTGTGATATAGATAGCGGCAAATTTTGTAGCCAGAAAACGCACCCCAAAATTAAGAGAATCTTACTAAGACACACTTTAGGCCTTGCACTATTAGGAAAAAAATACTGCGATTGCTTTGCTCTTTAAATTACAAAGATACTGTCCCGTAATCGTAAAGGGTCAAAAGACTCAAAACCCATGGAAGTACTGTTCCTTAGGATTAAAAAACATCTTAAAACACATTACGAACGCAGTTAATCATTTCTAGCACAAATGCAAGACCATAGCGTCACTACGCAAAGAGCTAACCCCAACGAAAGACAAAAATCCTACTTTTTCCACTTTGACACCGTAAAAACGTCGCGGCAAAGCTGAATTACAGCATAAATTAACTTATAGTTTCAACTAGATTCACTGGGCCATCGATTTGTAGCATCAGCTGAATATTACGGCGTACCTTTAAGGAGATTCAAGCGAAAGTTCGACAGTGACTTCCCAAAAATCCACCCCTTTTCACAAGTTCGGAGGTGCGATTATCACTGTCCCGCGCAGAGGTATAGCGCACGTGATTCGCTTCCAATCCCTCTATATATTATTTCTGGTAGAATCCTCTGGTAGAATGTGTGTGGGGCTGGCAGCATCACTGTTATATGGCTTCAATCCTGCTCTGCCCGCGTTAATGAGTGTTGATAAGCCGTGTTTCCAATCCCTCTATATATTATCTCTGGTTTCGCGAACTGATTCAATAACTTGGTTGACACGGACGCGGTCATGCCAACCGTATCGCCTAGTTTGACGGAATTCAGTACGGTTAATTGGTTTTGCAGCCAAGGAACTCGGTCCGGGGGACCGTACTCCCTAGGGATTTGGGTCCCCCGAACCGAAAATTGTCCCGGACCGTACATGTATTCGTACGATCCGGGACAGTTTTCGGTTCCGGGGACCCATGCAAAACAAATAATTGGGATCAAATAATGGGGGAAAATCCCTGGGCCATAGGCCGCAGGTGGGGATGGCCCAGGGATTTTCCCCATTATTTCGCTTGACATTTATAAAAAATCGTTACATTATAATGTATCTATTCATAATACAATGGCGGATCTACCTAATGGTGTTTGCTGCTCTCGGCCGAATGTTGTCCTGGAATCCCACGTGTGGGTCATCGAGAAGTTTAGCCTTTGCCGAGCTCGTAGAAAGAAGATAAAAAGCGATACGATTGTATCTGCGAAAGATGCTAGACTTCAATGGTTCATGGAGTTAGACCCCTCACATTTTCATAAATGTAACGATGACTTTGACACTGAGTCGACTGAACACGTTTCCTTACTGCTTACAGTACTTCCACACGTCATCGCTGAGGAGGAGGAAAAGTCGGTGAGAATCACAGTTTCGATAATGAGTAGCAAGAAAAGGCGGTGCAAAACTACAACACACGATATGTCATTTCGTTTTAGTTCGGGAATAAAAGATTTTATAGCCGACTTAATCGACATTAGAGAATATGACTACGGGGATGGTGATTACCTCGATTACGATCCAGAAGACGAAGACGGAGACCTCCTCCCGAATGACACACTTACCATCACCTACGAAATAGAGGTCCTTTTGGGTTATGAGAATCGAACTGTAACATCAGGAAACACAGAAGATCTCCAGTGCATCCTCGGTTCAGATCTGATGTCACTCCTGGAGGGAGGAGCCTACAGTGACGTCACCGTAATAGCTGGGCAGGTGACTATCAAGGCCCACAAAGCTATCTTGACAGCACGCTCACCTGTATTCAGGGCAATGTTTGAAAACAACATGAAAGAGGCAGCAGAGAATTGCGTTGAGATTACTGACATTGACCCATTGATTGTTCAAGAGATGCTCAGTTATATGTACACAGGCACTGCTCCCAAGGTGGAGAAGATGGCTGCACTCCTACAGGCTGCAGACAAGTACGACCTGAAGCAACTGAAGGCGATATGTGAGAAGGAATTAATCAGCCAGCTGAGCGAGGAGAATGTATCAGCGACATTTAAGCTGGCTCATCGTTACTCAGCTACCCAACTGAAGGCCAAGTGCACCGGCTTCATGGCAATCCACACTCCACATTTGGTGTCCAAATACATCTGCCCTGAGTACAGGGATGGGGAGGATGATAGTGCCTCAACTACATGTAGTAAGAAGAGAAAGACTCAGTAAAGTAATGACAACCTTTACCGCGCTTATATAGGTATGGAATTCGAACGATGTGATGTACTAGTGTAGCACTAGCTACGTATCATGATTACATGTCTTTATGTATGGTTTGGCATGCTAGTTTGCGTGAGAATATTTACTTGTTCTATATGACAATAAATTAATGCTAAAGGTGCCCTGCATGTGATATGGTACACGGAACGTTACATGCCAGCCTTGCCAGGCACGCATGCAAGAATATAGTAATAATTCCACTGAAATGGTTGCTATATAACTCTTGTTAGCCAACCCATGGATGTGTGGTTAAACAATGTGAGACATCGATAGGATATGTATACATGTAAAGCTTTCTTTCGAAATTCGTTTTTAACAGATTGTGGTTTGTGTATAGAAATGGTTGAGGGGGTGTACAAAGGGGTGGATACCAACAGTGTCACTATAGTGGAAACACAGTCATAGAGTGACCCCAAAGCACTGTGTTATGACAACAGACTTGCTGTCATGACTACTGTGGCTATAGAGTATGTTTTGCTAGTAGTGGACTGGGGAATTGAGAGGCAGAAAGCTTGCCGTCTCCCCATGGGTATGGACACAGCGCACAAGTGGAGTGGCTATGAATGATGGTTCCCATGTCCTGGGTGTGTTTGGGGCAGGGCCAACATCACTACTCCTGTGGCATATTAGCAGGGTGGAAGATACAATGCAAGTGCCTCTTTTAAGACAAGGGACACACCCCATAAGCGCGTGCAAGGGACACACCCTATAAGCGTACCCCCACAAGCATACAGGCGTATACCCCATAAGCGTACAAGGGACAAGATACCATACAAGCCTACAAGAAGGAACACTCGGATACACCCCAAAAACGTACAAGGGTCACATCCTCCGGCGTAGCCACACCCTTGTGCATCCACCGAAGGTGTGGCTACGCCAGACTACACAAGCGTACATCCGTATGCGCATTCTAGCCCACAAGCGTACAAGACTAAGAGATACAAAAAAATGAACGCAAAGCATAGAAGAGCACACTCCAGTATACATGGGACACGCCTTATATACATGCACGTGAACAACTAAACAGCCACATTGACAAGCGACTTGCACTTACTTTCATTTGAAAGATAACGTTACGCGTTAATTACAAGTAAGTACGTACGTGCAGTCGCTAGCTATACACTAACCACTACTCAGTTTATATGAATATGATCAGCACGAAATTGTACAGCTCCTAGCTAGCCTGAGCTCCGATTCCACCTTGCATGGACATGGAGGCATAGTGGCATACACATCAGAATCATGCATACACTGCATGTATTCATAATTGTTGCCAATAGCCAGACCATGCATGATTATTAGCACTGTTTTGTACGGGGGCGGGCTAAGTAAAGGTGCTCCACTTGTATCCGCACTCTAAATTTAGATGCATGTATAACCTCTATATTTAACTCATGCTCGCGCGACCATGTTTAGCAGCGGTGATGAGGCTGTGATCGGTGCACAATCTAATTCTTGCAATACAACTGCAAGTCTGTCTCCTCAACAGAATAATGTCCTTCTTATCATTCGGGCCTCTGCAGGCTGTGCCGCTGTCGTTGCCTGCGCGATGGCCGCGATCCTTGTCCTCATTCGAAGACTTTACAAGCAGTTCGTTTACCGTTTGGCGCTGTATCAAGTCCTAAGTTCACTGCTCTTTGCAGCGCTGCAAGTGCTTCAGCTGGTCTTCCTCAATTATCAGAAGAGTCCGGACGTGTACCGTCCTTGGTGTCTCGTTGTTGCATTCTTCCACCTCTGCTCCATGTGGACAAAACTCTCGCTCACAGTATGGGTCACGTTTCACCTTTTCTGTTTTGCAGTGGTTTCTAAAAACTTTAAAAGACTCGAGCCTCTTTACATTGTGACGTCACTTTTGGTGCCTGTTCCGATTGGTGTCGTACCGTTCATCACCAAATCGTATGGACTTCTCGAATCGTGGTGCGGTATTGTAGGTACCAAGAACGGATGTCCGTACTTTGGTGGTATCATGCAGCAGTTTTTCCTTTGGTACGTCCCAGCGTTGATCGTGCTATTTGTCGAGTCTGTGATGATGATAGGAATGATGTCCACTGTAGCCTGCTACGCACGTCAGGATAACATAAGTAGCAGCGCGAAGCAAGCCATCAAGCAGATGTTACCCCTTGTCGCCTATCCTATTACCTTCTTCGCGCTTATCATTCTTCCATTCGCCACCCGTGTGTATGGAGCTGCTCAACTCGGCCCAACCAACTACGGGCTTCTCCTCGTCACCGCGTTTTGCATTCCAGCATATGGTTTAACCACGGGGGTGACGCTCCTGCTGCACGTATGTGTCATGACGCTGTCTCCCCGCAAAGTCGATTTCAAATATGGGACCATTGATGGTGATGACATGGTCACAGTGAGAAAAAACACGATTGTTTCAGTTAGCAGTAATACTAAGTACGTCCCTCGCATTAGTGATCAATGAAATGCAAAATGTACATACTTGGGGATAAGAGTGTTCTGAAATACGAATTCTATGCGGGTTTTTTTTTTTTTTTTTTTTTTTTGGTTACCTGAGTAGGTGCTCATAATCTTTGTTATAAATACATGTTTATTTGAACGCTGTTTAAGTATTTTTTGATCCAGGAGTGTCAGTGTCACAAGTTATATAGGTTGTATTATTTGTCTTCTGACTTATTCAAAACAGTGGATGAACCACTTAAATCTTGCGTCTTGTTCCTTCTTCACTGTCACTTCCAGACCTTTCTTCGCGGATTGATCGTTGGACATAAAATCCACATTCAATATCTTAGCTGATTCCAATTTTTTGGGCTTGTTAACTTTGCCGTATGCATTGAGCACGCTATATCTGTCTCGGTTATAGATCCAGACTTTAGTTCGAGTTTGTAATTGCTTGAATATGATTATAAGTTAATTAGATAGCTTGCATATAGTTGCTTTCTCTTTTAAAAATGACCTATGTTTCTTTTCTGCATGCAGTGTTAAAAATGTTAGACCTGCATGGTACAGGCCCGTACATCATACTTTACAATACGGCACACTATTGGAATACAACCTGCAGGTACACCCATCGGGGGAAGCAACAGATAGGAACTTTGGCGTTTATACAGCCCGCTACAGATTGTAATTACTACGGCAGTATATTGTGTGTACGCTAAAGATTCGATCTGTAGGAACATACATATCACGTATGAACATACGTGATATCACGGCAAAATATTTATTAATAAGGGTGTAATTGAGGTCGGGAGCGCTGTAAGCTCCCCCGGACCTTCGTAGCTTTTTTGTTTTGAATTCATGAAAACCCTTCAAAATTGCTGTTCCTGGTGATTTGATTTGTGCTTTGAGTTATCGTAATGATCGCAAGTTGGGAAACCACTTAGGTTTAAAGCGGGCACGTTTTCCCGTCCGATCGAACTGGCGCATTGAAAAAAACGGCTGATTCGGCACATCGCCTAGGTTTCATTATTTCTAAATCATACGATTTGGCATACACACGTCGCACGCACGATGAAAAGAGACCGGGGGGGGGGGGGGGGGGGGGGGGGGGCGTGTGTGTGTGTGTGTGTGTGAGACCCTGATCGTTCAAGACAGATAGAGCCTGATCGATACTAGTCTTGGACCCAGCCAGAGCACCACCGTCCAATTATCGTTTGTTGAACAACAAGGAATCGCATTTGTTCTCAATTCCGATGATGACATGATGAATAGCGAGAGAGAAAGGCAGCTCAGGGATATACGCGGCACACTGCTTGCCTGGAGATAATATTAAAATTTTTCTTTATGTCCACCTTGATAATGACAATATCCTTGTCTATCCAGTGCTCCTCACCTGAGAGCATGGGCTACCTTCTCAGCACCTGCATGACAGGACACACCCAGCTACAGGGGCGGGAACACCTTGCCCTTCACCAAGGCATACATGCACTTCCCTGATGTCTCCCTCGCAATTAAGGGCCTGATGTCAGGTGGGCAGTCATCCTGGGGCAGCATGCTTAGCTGAAACTGAATACAGACGTGCTTTATCAGCAGGTGAGGACTTTTCCATAAGTTGCTGGAATTGAAAGCTATCCAGCTTCAAAGATAAACCTTTCTGACTGCAAGGTACAGACATGATGGAGCTAAGAGATATCTTCTCAGATAATGCAACTTGCTCATTGAACATATCAATAGCACGATTCAAATGTGCATTCTCATTATTACACCATCCAGATGATGCAATGAATGCTGCACTGGCATGATGGGAGACGGAGCAAAGTCCCAAACCCCCTAAACGTAGAGGGAGCTGTGCTTGACACCATGAAGCATCAGTTATGGTGACTGCCATACAGTTAAGGAAACACTGGCGCACATCAGCATCAAACATATGCAGAGCATTAAAGGCTAATGGAGTTGGAATAGCTCGAGCCAAGTGATTGAACCGACAGAAACCACCACACATACGGATGAGTGTTAGGGCTACTTGTGGGTCCCTAATTGCAATATCTTCAAGTTTGGATAACAACTTCTTAGCTTCATGGCGTTTGGACGCAATGAAATTGGCACAAAAGAGATAAGTCTCCAATGGGGACACCAAGTATGTAAAAATGTGGCATGCTTGATATCCTTAATTCTGAGGGGAATTACTTTTGCAGAAAAGTTCACATTTTGCAATGTTCACATTAAATTGTTCAAGTTAATAAAATGCACATCATTAATAATTAAATTAACTGTTCCATTATATATCTACATCACTACAGCATGCAAGCCTACTAATGTCAAGCTACAAAATCAACTGGGGTGAATGATCTTTAGATGATTAGACTGGTAATTGATCTAGTCAGAGCCAGATTCATTAAATCATGCACATGACAATTATAGCACATAAATGCAATATTCAGCTCTATGTGTGGAGAAGCTACCCTAGAGAGGATAGCTGTAGCATTGGCATGGACAAGCTTGGAATTTGATGAGTATGATGGATCATGGAGGTGGCAGGTCTGGAAGCTACTGAGGAGATGATGGCAGTGGCTTCTTTTCCCCAAGCCCCATAGGTTTCAACAACCACGGTACACATACTATCCTAGCTCTGAGCATTTGTGGCCATTAGATAGTGCTTCCTAGACTCAGTGGGCTGTGGAGCTTAGCCCCTATGTGCACCCGATGACAGGGCTTGAACATCAACTGTGCATTTTTGAAATAGCACCTTTGTCAATACACCTTCTATTTCACCCCTGGTCAGCAGCTGACACTCAATTTGCATTTCCATTTTAGTGCACGCATGCTGACAAACGATACCATTCCATACACGTCCCACACTGTATCATATCTTCCTTGTGCCATGGAAGGTGCAGATACAGTAAACTGGTACCTTTTTGGTATTTAGGCGAAAGGTGGTACATTGTGCCAGGCCACCTCCTTGCCACTCTTCCTGTCCATGTAGTGTCCTATCCAATTATATGGTCCATCAGGTCGGTGGTGCATGTCTATGTAAGATCAACCTAGCTTGTTAAACACCACTGTCAACTTTGTTTTGCTATGCAAGCAGTATAACTCACCTGCCCTCTACTCATATATCCTGATGCAATGATGAGTTTAAGGGGTTGATTGCGCTGCAGTTTTTGAGTACTGCAAAGGGGACACAGGCTCACAAACAAAAATAATAATAAAAACCATACTCTATTACTATAATCTTCATGAAACAAATTGTATCAGCATACCTCTGCACGAGTTTTTTTTTTGTAACCCACATGACCTCGTTCTTGGCAATGCACCCTGTGAAGTATGTCATATATATCTTCAACATAAGCCACTCTCCTAACATAGCTAAGCACGACTACAATCCTGTATGGTGACAGCAAACAGGGAGAAGGTGGGGCAATTCCATGTATTTGCGGTGGAGCGGAGGTTGGACTCGGGACCACGTGATCACATCTGAACTCATGAGGATGGGGCTCCCAAAGCGTAGATGGGCTAGGGAACGGGACGGTAACTACCGCGGCTCAATTTGCGCATGCGCATTCACTACACAATAGTACTTTTACTTTCTTTTCAGTTTTACGCGGCGTAATAATTAGTTTTTCATTTTCAAAATACATTAAGCAGGCTTAACTTTAATAGTGGTTAATTTGTTGTTTTTATTAAAGTTAATTAGCTCCATTATTAAAATGATGTAGACAAATCCGACTGAACCCAAAATCTCAGTTATCAAAATAACAGTATTTTATCTACATCCTATCAAAAGATATTTCTGTTCAAACATGCCCTATTCATTCCTGGACACCTGGACACATTCCATCTCTCACCAGCATGTGCAGTTTTTATTGCACCCTTTTGTTTGTTTGGCTTGCCGCTGCAGATAATTCCATGCAATAAATACCTACAATGGCTTAGTCTCCCCTTCAGATGTCATCTCACCATGCAGAGTCAGTCATGCACTGAGTCCCATCGAAATCTTTTCGCTAAGCTGGATAGTCTAGCATTCAATAGACTGCTTGATACATCATCTCCTCTCAACATCAGCTTCACGCTTCCTCTTGGATCACTGCCCTTACCTCTGTTGAACCTAATTTGTGCTTTGATCCTAGTGAATTCCGCATGGCAAGTATGTGGTGGCTGGGCCTATAGATGCTTCAATGGGCTCCTGCTGTCCACTTTGCCCTGATATGGCTTTGGATCCCCTTGGTCGCCATGCAGTATCTCCATGTATGGTATAACATGCGGATGCCATTAGATATGGCTACACATGCATGTACACATGCAACCCTTAATTCAGTATATATAGATGATTATGCTGCATGCGTGGTGGGTGGTAGGACGTAACAATTGATGGGAAAAAAGGGGCGTACAGGTTTACAGATATACCATGCATGTTGAAATTATTACCACATGATGCATCACAAAGGGATGTTTCGATCGGAACTGGATGAATACTGGCTAGCATTCCCTGCATGGCGATCACTTTTCTAGGTGCCTCGCTCATTTCTTTGTCGTTCTGGTAGGGGACAAGGATTTAGTAATGGCTCTTGGCATGCAACTCTAATCGTTGCCTTCGGATTTTAAAAGTATTTCAAGACAGTTAGGAGATACTGAGTCTCAAGTTCCTTGGTTGTTTAAAATGATAGTATTTTACCATGGCAGTGCCCCTTTTAATCATTACCAAGATCTCATCTTGCTGGTGTAGGAATGTTCTTGGTGTTTAGAGTTTGTCTTGGATTCAATTTAAATCATACATGTAGCATTCAGAGTGCTATCGCCTGTTTTGGATGAGTCTTGATGCGCGTTGGTTATTCACAATTCGTTTGAATGTCATTTAGTTTAGAAATAGTGGGAGGAGCAGCTAACTTGAGAAGCAAAGCATCGTCTAAAGGTATGTACAGCAATAGTAGGTCCTAATGTGACACGCGAGCAGCAATGTAAAATGGTGCTCCCCCATATGCACATATACAATCACACACTCACACAAACACACTCACAAACACTCACACAAACACACTCACAAACACTCACACAAACACACTCACAAACACTCACACAAACACACTCACACAGCCTACACACTCACACACTACAGACACTGACACACACACACACACTCACTCCACACACACAGCTATAGGGCTCCAATGTCGACTCCTCCGCAGACAAGACGCGAGTCTCCCAAACCCGCCCCTCGAAAGAAGGTCCTCCAACCTCCATCTGAAGGGGCTCCAGCTACGCGGCCAAGCTCTCCCCTCGCGTATAGGCCTACAGCTACCACCCGCGACGATATCGCCCTCCACACCTCCGCCTGCGCGAATGCGGCACCCGTGAGACGCTCTGGTAGTTTTCAGGGCGCCATATTCAGCGCTGGAAAGGAACCTCCCCTGGCACGTGAGTTGTGGAGGTTACCAAAGAGCGGCAAAACGTCCTCGTTAGCCAAGTTCGTGGAGACCCATCTGAACGATTTCCCCATGTGCGTCGCAGTAACTGGAGGCACCCAAATTGGTTTATCGGTGGGGTCAATCTACACTGTCCACTTCGTCAAAAACACAAAAGTCATCAACGCTGAAGATGGGAAGGGTGTCCCACAATTTTGCATTCCTCTCAACTCATCCGTCCAGATCGGTATAGTGCATCCGACCCTTTTGAACTCGGAAAATCAGAAGTGCTGTAACGTCATTTATAAGAGCGCCAAGGAGGTCATGTGTGCCGAACCTCTACCCAAAATACTACGAGTAGCGAACGGGTATGTGGACAGTAATCCATTGTTTACGCTCGCGCAGAATGAGCTGCTGATTGTGAAAAGAGTCCTCAAATCACAACGTCCGTTCGGTCAGCAAAAGCTGATGACCTACAGTTTGACCAATAACGCGCCAAAGGTGCTCCGCGAGAGTTGCAATGCTTTATTTCTGACGGAACCCGAAAGCGTTCTCGTCTATCCGGTGGAGTTTTTCGCGCATTTTTACGATTCCTTGCCACTGAAAGCCATTCTCCAGTTCGCCAACAACGTGCCCAAATCATCCCCGGCTGAAGTAATTACGCTGACCGACTGGAGCGTCGTCCGCTCGATCATCGTTACCCCTTACCGCGGGAAAGACTCCCCGCCACAACTAGAAGGGGAGGTAACCCCTCTCCTCGAGATCCCCCTCGATTCTAACGTGGAATTGGATAAGGCGACAATACAAGAGAATGAGGATATGTGCTCCGAGTCGCTCACCCTTATCCGCGACTTCGACCCGAAGCGCGTAACCAGCATGATGCCCCACGCGGGGCCCGGTGGCGGCATTCGACCGGGCTACGAGAGAGAGGGTCTCGAGCTGGAATCGATTCTGATTTCGCCTTCAAGACCGCCAGCGAATCTCCCTCAGACCGAGGGACCCTATTCGATTCCGCTTGACTGTGTGCAATTGCCAAAGCCGAAACAGAGAGTGATGCCACCCGCAGACGCCGCCGAGGTCAAAGTCTCCAATGGGAGCGCGGATCTCAGGGTGCAATTTAACACGCTGCAGAGGACGGTGGAAATCGTGCAGTGTCAGATGGACTCTGTGGAGAACATGGCGAGGAGGAGTCACAACTGGGTGGGCCTCCTCAAGGCAGAAATGGCGGAGCTCACGAAAGCTACGAAGCAGCTAACAGCGAGGGTAGACGCCTTGGCCCTTAACAAGAACGGCTTGCGGGTTCCATCACCAAAACGAGAGGCTAGTCAGGAAACTTCCCTTGACCCGACACTGCATAGCACGACTTCGTCAGCGGATCGCGAGAAGAACAAGAAGCTCCTTGCAAAGCTGAGTTGCGAAGAGGTAAAATTATGTACTACGGTATATAGATATATAAATGCAATAAATGGTGTGGGTGTGGGTGCTGGGCAAGAATGCTCTTTCGTCAGATAGTAATCACAATATTGTGCCATGCATGCAATCAAAATATGCCTTTCAATTACAAACGGCACAACGAACAAGTTAGGCAGACACATTATGATATACATAATTATATCATTGTTATATCAATGTAGTATCATATTCAGCCACCGAGTTAATCATGTGAAGCTCCTGTTCGGTGTGCCGTTTTTTGTAATTGAAAGGTATATTTTGATTAGCAAAATTATTGCTATTATTACTGCTTGCAAGTACTAATTAAATTCAAGCAGCCCATCAGTAATTAACTCCATCATGGTAGTATTTTTAATGTCACATGATGAGTTAAATTGAGCTCTCTTTTCATTAATTTTAATAGCTACAACGGTTAGCCTTTATCTTTCGTAACTATACGATTTTCCTAAGATGCGACGGAACTTTAGCCTCTCCTCACGTCCCCCTCCCTCCCACGAGCGAAGTGCACTTGTGTTAAGAATTTCTTCTATCTACATGTACTTGAATACGATGTGCAACTATATCTTGGACGTAAAATCAAACCTAGAGCGACTAATGCGTGCCGGTGGCACACGCGAGCGCTCGGGAACTGGAGCAGAAGCCAGGGGCGTAGGCAACGGGGGGGGGGGGGGGGGGGGGGGGGGGGGGGGCTAATTTCAAATGCTTTAGAAATAAGTGTCACTTTCATCCGACGATTCTGCCGATAGAATTAGTATATAATCGCGGATAAGATCGAGACATTTTTTTTCTTGATTCCCTCATACCCCCTAAATAAAGGGGAGGAGCCCCTGAACAAACCCCGTGCACCCCACACCCCTTTTGAAATACTTCAGGACGCCAATGCCAACTGGTTTGTATAAGATCTCGTATACAAGCCACATCCATCTTATTTGTAGGATTAATTAATAATTGATTCATAATTTATAGTCTCGTTCCCAGACTTACTTACGTAAGCATTATCGCATAATGTATAATGTGAGTGTGTGTACGAGACTAGATTATTGACATTTTCTTACTTCCTCCCAGATTATTAAACTATTGGAATGCATGAATTTGGGTCAATACAAAGTAATCTTTCTTACGGAGAACATAACGGGCGAGGTGCTGGTGGAATATGACGACGAAGATATCTTGGAATACGACCTTGGAGTGAAGACAAAGCTGCACCGCATACGACTCCTGAAGCTCATAGCCGGATACTACTCCATAGCAGATATGTTGGAAGGAAAGGATGTATATGGAACTGCTGCAACACGCTAGGGTTATTGACTATTTGAGTCACTACAGTATATAGTATTTGAACATTGCATGTTTGCCACTTGTGTGTACCAGGTATGCGAATGCTCATTTCCATGGCTTAGCATCAATATGTTATATTTTAAAGGGGGGTTTTCTGCCATATGTGAAAAATGTCGCGTAGTGGAACTTATACACGTTGAAAAAATATATATCAGTGGCTGCATAAGAATTGTCTATATATCTATGCCCCGCGTGATTTTTGAATTGCGTTGCGCAATTTGAAAAGTGACCGATTCAAAATTGCCTCCAATTTGTAAATTTCTTCCCAATTTCGAGATTGCGCTGCGCATTTTCGAAATCGCGAAACTTCAATACGCATGCGCACGTTCCAGTGTGATCAGAGGCAGATTTTACGTTGAGCAATTCAAAGACAGGGATGATACAACGAGTAAGAATAATTCCAGAGAGAAAGGACGGTGAATTGCGAATTTCATCATGAAGGATCCATCAGCAGTAACGCACAGCTCACAATTCATATTCTGCATGGGTGAAGAATAAACGCTTTGAACTGATTAACCACCCTGCACTAGGGGTTAAAGATGTGTTGTGTCTCCCAGCCGAAAAGCAGGTAATGTACACACGTATATACGCACGCATGATTACGATTATGAGAAACTGCGCTCCACACACTTGCATATTTACTGCACAGAATAGTATTGGCAAAATGGATATGGCCAAATGGAGATGAGTAGCATTTATAGATGAGTTCTCTGATATAATTGAAGAAGTTCACTGCAGGCAAAAGGGGCTAATCGGTAGTAGAAAAGACCATACAGGAGATAAATCCACTGTCTAAGCACTTGTATGCTAGGTGAGTTTTAAACTGGTCTGCATGTGTTCTGGAGATTTCAAAGTTGTATGAATGCATTCCAAGATCAGCATGAAGTGGACAAGTTTGTCTCTTGTATCATGCAAGAAAACCACAGTCAACTCGTGCTCCGCTAAGACCAATTATTTCATCAGGATTCTTTTTTACGAATGGCCATGTTAGATAGCAGTATATTTTACACAATTTAGTTTTTGAATTTTATGCTGAATGAGCAGGCTATGCACCCAGGCTATGCACCCAGGCTATGCACCCAGGCTATGCACCCAGGCTATGCACCCAGGCTATGCACCCAGGCTATGCACCCAGGCTATGCACCCAGGCTATGCACCCAGGCTATGCACCCAGGCTATGCACCCAGGCTATGCACCCAGGCTATGCACCCAGGCTATGCACCCAGGCTATGCACCCAGGCTATGCACCTAGCAGTACACAGGTGTACTCGGGGTATGTCTACAACCTTCCAGAAGGAGTAGATAAGATGAGGATGTGGCTGTATTGGCAGACAACGTGCATACAAATATGAGACTATACACCAGTATATTCATACAGGTTTTTTTTTTCATGACGAGGTGTAGGCACACCCCTCTAAATATAGGTTTATGTTACTGCACTCTGCTCGACCTGTTGTGTTTTTGTATTATAGTCACAGTTGTGGTTGGTTTCGATTTCAGTATTGTATTCGTGTCTTATCAGTCTATTAAGTAGCCATGTTCACAGGCAACGCTGGCACAATCAGTTCTGTGATGTATGGTCATGGGATTTGCAAAGGGGGCGAGGAGGGCGCTATATCTACACGCATGACTAATCTTTTACTTGGCTTGAGTCAACATGCGGTTACATGTGAACCAAGAATGAATAGATGTAATAATTGAAGTTGCGGGTGTTTTTGTACCGAGACAACTAGCTCTTTGCATGTGTACATCTTCAGGACAGTTCGTCGATTCCAGAAATGAGCAGCGGGTTCATAAAGTATCTCCGTCGCATACGAGTCAGGGAACCAGTTGACTGGAATCTGGTCTAATGCTTGTTTATGTCAATATGACAAAACGATAGTGAATGTCATTTACCGAGAGCGCGCTGCGTACTGGGAATTTCATATTTTAAAAAATAAACAACTAACTGCCACCTGGCCACACGTCAGTTATCTGGTCCGCAGACTAGTCGCAACCGCTCTATGGAAGCCAAAAATGCAAAGGAACAGTTTAGTAATCCGAGGCAAAAGGGCAGAGAAGCAGAGTTGAGCTGTCGATCGAGGCGGATGTATAACCCTCGATTTCTATACCCGGTCATTTGTAGTGTTACCTGCCAATGCAGCCACCTACATGGACCACAAAGATGCCCCGCGAGACTAGCGAAGCCCTCAAATAGCATAAGCACACCTCTGTACTGCTGAATAGAGCCTCACATTTGTATGCATGTTTTCTGCCAATATAGCCATGCCGTCCCTATACATGCATATGAGCATACATCCAATGAAGAGAAGATGGCGGAAACTGATCCATCTAGGAAAGGTGTGGCCGGAAGTAGTGATACACACCTGTGTACTGCTGGTGTATAGCCCCATATTTGTATGCATGTTGTCTACCAATACAGCCACACTCTCACTTTATCTACTCCACCTGGAAGGGTGTAGACAAAACCGCACATACCCCGAAGTACACCTCTGTACTGCCGGGTGCATAGCCTCACATCACAAGTTTTGTCTACTTGCCCTGACCTTATATACTTATCATGCAAACACCATGACTTGACTTTAGAGCGAAGAGAACAAAGAACTGACAGCACCAATTGCAATGGAGATATGTGCGCCACACAGAATCTAAGCTAAAGAAAGTTGCGGCGAACACCACAGGGAGATCCCACCAGCTACCCACAATACAAATCCGTAGCGACCTCAACAGCTATCACCAACCAACCAGAAACACATGTATGTACTCGTTTCAAACCAAAGAATGCTACAAAGCAGTGGTACAGGAAACAAATCACTGAATTCATCTCAACAATCCATGTACATGTAATACTATAAGTATTGTATGAATTGAAATTTTTGGTTCCTGGAGGCAAAATAGTGCTTTCCGTAGACAAGTGCATTTCTCCTGACCTATTCCACCAGCTAGAAATCTTGATTCGTGATGGATATTTCACTTGCGGCAACAGATTCTGGTCCACTATACACCAGTGTGTTTTACTGTGGTGAAAAAAATATTTGTACCTTGGAGGATTTATATCATAATGGTCATTGGTGCCCGTGATTCAATGATTACTATTTAATATGGCGGCCAATGCGTTACTCTTGCCGCTCGTTCCCTGGCCCCATTCGGAATAATTAATAAGCACCATATTAAAGTTAATTGCATACTTAACTTTGCAACGCAAATAACAATAACAGCTCAATTTATACTTTCTGCAAGATATTTATAACTAAGACAAAACACCTCAAGTGGAGTCTCTACGTGTATACAAGGTCAGTTACTATAGTACGTATTGCAATCTATGTGTGTACCGACTACGCTTGCGTTTATGCATGTATGCCTATAAGAAGGCTTGTACATGCATACACACGCATACACTTACACACGCATATACATACACTCACATGTATAGACAAACGCAAGCTAGCTTTCACTCCGCCCTTTGTGACACACGCATACACTTACACACACACACACACACACACACACACACACACACGCACCCACACATTGACAAGGCTTTTGGAGAAGGGCGTTCGGATAATGGACTAGCTATTCCATTTAATGACCGTACAGGGGGGATGGATGACACATTAGTTATCAATGGTAGAGTTAGCGGTGATATATTAACTGTCCTGGGTGATTAATTGTGTTCATCCATCTCCCTGTACGACCATCATTAAATATGGAATAGCTTAATGCATTTGGGTTCGATGATGGGATGTAATAAATTTTCAGATTCTAAGATTCCATTGCTTTTGTCCATGTATAGAATGACAAAGTATATGATTTTAGAATATCATCTGTTTTTCTGAAATAGTACCAGATAGCAAAAAGCATAATGAAACAGCAAAGTTCGACTTGAATATTCAAGGACAAAACTTCAGTGGCACAAAATGAAAATTGACATTGACATTGTGTGCTTTAGTTGTGCTTTTCCTATCACCTGACCCAAACAATGCCTCTCAGATTGCAGGAAATATGTAAATAGACTTCTGGAAGAGAGCAGGGGACTGGTTGCCCCTCTCCCTCCAACCCTTCTCCTGCTCTCTGCTGGCCTGACCACTCTTCAATTGCTTCCAACAGGCCTGTCTGTGGTATGCTTTGGAGCAGCCTTGCATTAAACTTTGCCTCCAAATATGCAGTTTGCCGTATGCAGCCACATCTAGTGGTATAGATGTGATGCATGGTACATATGTTACATTCACCCCCCCTCCCCCCTACCCTCCTTCACAACATTAACACATAGTTACCATGTATTGCTGGTACTTTAATAGATTAAAAAAATTTCCCTGTAGTCCACTTTCTGTACATACCACCTGCCAGATCCCACACATACCAGATCTCTGTACACAGACTAACCATGTATATCCTGCAGGTCTGATAGCTATGGCAATCAGGGCAATCTCTCTTCTACAGAGGATATCATTCAGCATGGATATGGCAGCAAGTCCACGTAAGTGTAAACTTTGTGTGTGCCTATGCATGTGTGCATGTGCAGGACTAAATACCTTCGTAGTTTATTTAGCTACCTCACTGTGCTGTGCTATGTATACTATATCACATTTCTCCCTAGACGTATGGGAAGGCAAATATGTATTAGACCATGCCTGGCAACGGGCATACAATGGGGCGCACTGGCGTACATACGTTGGGACATACAATTAGAGTGTGCGAGGGGGACAGCGACAAAGTTGTAGGCATGCAGCTATATATATATACATAGAACCATGTGCACATGTGTGTGGTAGAGATTTGCAGATCTTATACTTGTACACTTTTCAAACAGTGACTGCATGCCGCGACCTTTTACTGAGCTGGTTACATGTACACATACCATCAGTTGCTTTCCAACTACTGGGATTAATGCAATTATGAAATGTGATACCAGAGATCATATATTAGATCTCTGGTGATACATATATGTACAGCAGCACTGTGGTCATTATGCAGGCTGTATAGTGTTTGATTGGCAGTGTGAAAAAATCATTGTGATTTTGAGTACAAAGTACAGGTAGTTAAACTCTTCCCCCTTGTCCTGTAAAACAGGCGTCGTCACTCGCTACAATCATCAGCGTAACGTGTTTGTTGAGTTCTGCCATCGTGCCCACCTTGGAGTGAGGGTAGAGTAAGGCTTGAAACCTGTTAGTGTAGAAAAAACCGGTTGTAAGAGGTTATTAAAATTTTAAGAACCGGTCGGTTAAGGTGATTGTTTAAAAAATAACCGGTCGGTTGCGGTTGTTCTCTTTAAAACAACCGGTTCTTTCAGGTTTAACAGTTAATTAATTATCAATTAAAATATCTCGATGGGACCAAAAGCTAAGCCACAGCATAACCTCGGGCTTTGCCACATGACAAAAAAGATGGCCCGCGGCGTACCCCTAAGCATGTCGCGGATCCCGCCGCGTACAAAGACAAATACTTTGTAGAGGATATAATTGCCGAGCGAATGGCAAAAAAGCGCAAAGAATGGCTCGTGCGATGGAAAGGGTTTGGCCATGACGATGATACGTGGGAGCCGCTTGAACATTTAAGCGGTTGTGATATAGCTCGTTTTGAGGAAGAGCGTGACCGGAAACAAGCAGAAGATGATGATGCACGGGGACAGAAAAGGAAGAGACGCGATGATGACAAGGAGGCAGGTACATCACAAGAACTTGCATCAATATTGGGTTGGAACTGACTTTATCACCCTAATGCTGAGTCCACGCACACTGTCTGAACGAGACTCGGTGCGCGGACTCACTATTAGAGGTGTTGCATTGACGTCACGCGCGTCTTGATTACTATATAAATAGTAGTAGTATGTTGCTATAATTACATAACAAGTTGCTATAAATATCACCAGCCTTCTCTCCGTTATTCGCTCTCGTCCGCTGATTGTTTTCTCGTGCCCGGCATTATTGCTAGATGTAATAAACGCCACTTGCAAATCCACTATACATGTATCAACCGGTCGGTTGTGGTTGCTTAAATTTTTAACAACCGGTTGAAGCGGTTATTTTGCTGAAAAATAACCAGTTGAGGCGGTTATTTAATTCTCGCAATCGGTTAACCGTCGGTTAACCGGTTAACCGGAGCTCCGGCACAACCGGTTTCAAGCCTTTAAGTTAGGGTAGAGTCGGGCAGCTGTCTTACACCTGACCTAAGCCGGCTGGCCAGCGGATGTACTTGTCCTCAATTGGGAGAGAAGGAACATGCTGCATTTGATATCACGGTGACCTCTCCCTTAATCCCTTCAATCCTAACAGCAGCAAGCCTGTCTGAAGCTGTAGCAGAGGATACTGAGACCAGAAAGCATAAAATCAATGATCCTAAGTGTTTGGAGCTGGGATGGGTGTATACAGCACACCCAAACTATCTTTATATGCAAATTTTGTACATTTGCAAATGTATATATATATACCGAGCATCATGCACCAATTAGCCAAGCTTGAAATTGAGGCAGCAATCTCTCCATAACACACACACACGCACACACACCCACACACACACACACACACACACACATGCAACACATACCGCGGTCGGATTGAAGCTGGGTAGTATACATGTGCGTAACCTTGGGTATGTGCTGGTCATATTTAGGAGTGTGCTACATGCATGTAGTGTTGTGTGTGAGATATGGGGGTGTTGTCATGTACTATGGTGTTAGGAGAGGAGAGGCTGTTGAGAAGAGAAGGGGAGAACGGGCTGTTTGAGAGCAGACCTTTGTATGGGAAGATATTAGCGCTGGTCAAGAGTCAGATTGGTGGTTTGAACTTTACCATGGGTGCAGACCTTACGATTTCTGTTAGATAAGGATATCACTTTCTCTGGCAGATCTCCCATACATGTATTTATTCCAAAAGCAAGAAAGCTTATAAAATTTTAAAAAACATATTGCTTGAGAACCTGAAAAAATGCTGAAAAACGGTTGACTCTATACTTGATAGTGGTGCACTTTCTGGTTGGAGAAGAATTCCTTTAATAGCACTTTCAATGGGCAAATAACTACAGCCACTATTCAAATGGTGTTCATAATGACCAAGCTCCAATGGTCATGCACAATTCATACAAATCACACTTATTTTTCTTAGAGCATCCTGTACAAAGTTGCTTGCTGGCCGTACCATAGAGACACTTAGAGGTTGTTCATAACAGCAAGGGCATGAATGTGTTCCAGAGGTTTTCAACCACAAGCAACAACACTGGAAGCATACTACTGCACCACAGTTAATTAGTTCTACTGGACTGTTAAGAACCATAATGGACATTTAGCATTCACTTTGATAACTGTTTATCCAATGCTGTGGGCATAATAGAAGTGTATGGGGAAAAAGTGGATAAGGTGCAATACACTCCAGGTGGCTGATAACAGTGTTGATATCTTTGATTGATGGTCTTCCAGCTTTCCTCTTTGGCCTTCCACCCAATTGAAGTAATTTCACATGCTCACAAGTACTGCACCTGTCTTCCAAGTGTGGTCCCCAACCACTGAAAATAACTGTTGAGTACTTGTAGACCTTTCCTTCATTTAAGGCTTTCGTGTATGTATGTACAACAATATGGCATGGCTTGCAAAAATTTGATAGATGGACAGTATCCAGGTAATTGGCAATGTTGATTTCAAATACCCTGCTGAGCTCAGATGAATATTCAACACTTGTACACTGGTTCTCTGTTGCGTTGAGATCTAGAATAGATGTACACTATACATGTTTTTGAACATCAATTTTGACTTTGTGCACAGATGGAACGGTCAATTGGCAGAATTAACAGAGCAGCGCACCGGCCTGGCTGAAATTGCACAAATCAACCGTTTTACAGTTTTCAGGCTCTCAAGCGAAAAGTTTTATTCAGGGCTTACGATTAGCTTTGAATGCATGTGTGGGGGAGTATACGTATATCGTTATCTAACAAGGTCTGCACCCGTGGTAAAGATTACGTATAAAACCACCTTGACCACTGCAGATGTAATCTGCACTTCATGTACCTTGCAAGGTCGGTTCTACTAGGCTTACCCCCTTCTCCAAGAGATGCCAACGTGTCTTCTCAATTGCCTCGATCTCTCCTCTCCTAACCACAGTCAAACTAAATGCACATCACTTGGTACACTCTTCAAACACGAAAAGCATGCGTGCACACGCACTAGCACAAAAAGCATGCTGCAAGTACTATCTTTGTCAGAGATAATTTACCATGGCCATTTTAATTGTTTTTATACACACAATACTATTATTTATTCAATTACAGCTAAACGGGAAATACAGTGCTTTAAAGCCTCAGACCGTAGTCTCTGTCAGACCTTCAAACGAAGATCCCTTTCCCTGGACAATTTACAGGGTCCAGTCTCGGTTCGAGTTGAGTGGTTTGTTTTAGAAAAATGATCACTTGTAGAGAATGTCACGGCTGTTTGGCCTCATGCATATTGCGGCTAAATAGATGTTTGCGGAATATCTGAGCACTAGCCTAGCAACTATCATAGCAACCGAATAACAACTTTGTCGCTACAGAGAAAGCTAGTTTAAAACATGGCATTCTGCACAATTCACACACTACCGAAGCTAGCTGCACGTATGTACGTACATGAATGTATGTACATGTACATTTGTGTGAGTGAAGCGCTCAAGGATGAGCGGTGTGTTGTGTGTCATGCATTGCTTAGATCTCTTGAGGCATGCAGCACAAGGGTGGAGGATCAAACTTTTTTTCAGCAGTAACATTTGCTCTTCAGTTCTCCAATCGCCGTGCACAAATGCAAAGAGCTCTCCGTGTTTCACAGGAAGTAACATATTGCGGCTGGTACGTACATGTATACATCCGGCTGGTCTTAATTGTTGGTTTTTGCAACCATATGGGAAAGTTTCCGAGAAAAGGGACCTAGCGTGAATTATAAAAAAGCATAATAAAATTGCCTTACGTTTGAAATGCTATAACTTCCGAAGGGTTAACGCTATCGTCTTCCTATTTTCAGCACTTCATACTACACCATTTCTCTATGGTAAAATACATTTTGGGATCTTGAACATGCTCCATGCCAGTATCGCGATGTCCGATACCCCAAGGGGTTCAAACCCGCCATAACTTTCGGCAGGAGTAATCAAATCGCTCCAAATTCGGTTTGTCGGTAGAGAGGTCCTGCAGCTATTGATTTGTTCTGTTCGTTAATTTTTATGTTATCCGTTGCGGAGATACAGCTGTGCAAAGTAAGTACAAGTTTCCCGCTCGAATCGCGCCGTTGTATCTGCGCGAACCGATCCCATTCACCGATGTATACATGAATATTCAACTACATCACAACCACCCCACCCACCATCACTGTGACGCAATGTAAGTTGTCTGGGGACCTGAATAATTTGCTTTTCGCCTGTGATTTCGAAGACGAGGATCAAAGAAGTTTGAGAGCGGTAGCGGTAAGTATATCTGTGAAACAAAACCAGGCAGAGCTGTGGAATGGACTCCAGCAGTAAACAGCTGTAGAGATGGCAGGCAGATAGGTGTGTCCAGAAGACAGTGGAACAACTACAAACAAGCGTAGAGTAGACCAAATAGTAGACAATACATGTAAGTAGTGGACATCAACACTGTACCATATGGAATAGACTCTATACTGCAGATATCTACATGAATACTGTATCGAGTGAACCCTACTGAGTGGACCCTGTGGCAGACATCTACTGTATATGGACATCTACTGTATGAAGTGGACCCTCATACTGCAGACCCAGTGGACAGACATCGACGATAATGAGTGGACCATCATACGGCAGGCAAACAGCTGTGGAGTGGCCCATATGGCAGAACCACACAGCAATGACATATGTGAAGCAGACAGACATGTGTCTAACTTATAGCAAGCAGCTGTGGAGTGACACTACTGCAAAAAGCTATAAAGTGACCCCGGCCTATGCCAGATACATGCACATGTACCGCTATGACCCCTCCACCCTACCTCCCGCACTGCACCCTATACCCATTCCTTACAGTGAACAGTGTTAGCGATGGAGTGGACTCTCTTTTGAGTGGACTCCACCCACCCTACAGCTACATGAACAGTGTCAGCCATGGAGCGGGCCCTCTTTTAAGTTAGCTATTGAGTGGACTCCACCCTACCCCTGTGCTGCACCCTAAACACATGCATACACAACACGTAACGCATGCTCTTGTACACAGCACCTATACACTGCCATATGTGCTCAACTTGTTTCTTCATTCCGTCAACAGGACTGTTTAGAACAGGAGTGATTGTAGGTTTTCCCTGCCATGAAGCCTACCTACACCCAGTGGACTGCAACTTCGTACATGTACGTGTACTTACACAGTCATTTGCTAGTGGTTTGCTATACATCTAATTGTGCAGCTGTGCACACAGTACGATGTACGTTTATCATGTCCCCATAGGATTGAACCTCTACACGTGCATGCATCTTGTCTCCACACACACATGCGCACAACACTTGTACACACAGCACTTGTACACAATTTCGCTGCACCTATGCACTACCATATGTGCTCAACTTGTTTCTTCATTTCGTCAACAGGACTGTTTAGAACAGGAGTGATTGTAGGTTTTCCCTGCCATGAAGCCTACCTACACCCAGTGGACTGCAACTTCGTACATGTACGTGTACGTACACGGTCATTTGCTAGTGGTTTGCTATACATGTATTGGTACGTGTACATGCATACATGTAATAGCATGCATTCAGCTGACAGTTCTCGTTTTTCCTCTCTAAATACTATTCCTATGTTCACCTTGAATTTTCTTTAGCTGTTTCTATGTGCACACATTAGTGTCTTGTGATTGGTCCTCTGTGCATAGAAATAGTGGTTACGGTTACATGTACATGTAGTTGTTCCATGGCAAGGACACAGTGCTCGATTTACTCAAGTGTCATATCATGAGCATTATGTGTGTCCTCAAAGTACATGTATGTTGCTCCTTACAACTGGTCCTCTGCCACGTTCCCATATGATGGTGCTTCCTAATGTGTCACCAATGTGTGTTTGTAAAATGTTGTCAAGCTTGTACATATACCCCCTAAGGATGAGTTTACATAAGCAGAATTGATTAGGCCATGCCTATCAAGATAAGATAACCCAGGCAGGTGTTGTGTATACATGTACCTTACAGGGTCTCTTTTGGCACAATAGTATCTGTGGATGTCTTTTGGCACAACTATCTGTTTTGTAGCTGAATGTATGTGTAGAGCATACCTTTACATGTATACCTTTATCTCACACTTTTACAGTTGTGACCAACTGTGTGCTTATGTGTCTGAATGTGCTATCAAAGACGAATTGTCATCTAGCAATAACTAGAGCTAACTGAGACTGAGGTTGTGTTTATGATGGTGTGTTTATGTCACATGATCACTTCCTGTCATAAATGTTATGGACCCTCTTTGTGTAATTGGCTGCTGTTTCGATTCAAATCGTAGGTTGTATTTAAATAGTACATGTATGGGACATTTACAATTTCGCACTGGGGCTGTGCATAATGTGTGCTGTATAATATGTTATGATCCAAGTCAGCGGCACATTATTGCAGTGGATGATTTTTCTTCTTATGGTTATACAATGCTTGGTAACTTGCATACTTTTTAGTGCATAGTGGGCATAGATGATTATATTCCAACTGTGACCTTTTCCTTAATTTTCGCACTGATATTTGTTCACTGTTTTCATCTTGATTGATCTGTCTGCCTCTTTTTTAATTTCTTTGCTACATGTACTTGATATTGTTGAGCTTTGACATGATGGTCCTTGCATATCACATTCTTCCCTTACCATGATATCTGGCCCAATCACAGTAGGGTGGGCAGTATTTGATTCTTCATATGGATTTGGATTGGGACAAACCTTGTCTCTATTCGATGGACAATGCACTTTTTTTCTATACTTTTTCATACATGTACTGCTCTCTTGCTGGAGTAAGTCCTTTCGGAACAATAGTTAGGGGCATTTCTTTATTGTGGAAAGCATTGACAATATCACAAATCTTGATTCCCTGTTTGAGCAAGCTTATCTCTCTTCCTTCATCATCTGGTGTTTTTTTCATCATCATAACTCCTGGATTATGCTTATCGAAACAAAATATGTGGTATCATTACTTGTTTATCCAACCAAAGGAACAAACCATTTGCTTAGGTATGCATCCCAATTGTAAAAGCTCCAATCTCTGCAAAGCTGTGGTATACATGATACTTCTTTTCCGCACTCTTTGACGCATTTCACTAGTTCGTCAAGTGTGTCAATACAGTTCTGCACACGGTATTGCCTTTTAAATATACCAAAATAGGAGTCAGGTCTGAATTTTGTGTGTCCAGGTAGCATGTATTGGATATCAATTATATGGTGCTGATCAGTTATTATACGCCATGCTAGATACCACATCATTGTTTTGTTTTTATTCTGTCCTACACAGTTGTCAGCTTGCAATGTTGCATACGTTTCCCCTATCCCATGAAGTTTGAAGAATGCATGCAATAAACTGACAACTGAATTGGATCCCTTTCCGATCTGTTCTGACTCATCAATGAGAAAGAAAACTTGCCTGCATAAGGCTCACAGCAGACACCAAAAATCTGCACTTTACGAGGAGATACAAAATAAAATGTGCCTCATTGCTGGGAACTGTATGGAATGGATACATTTTGACAAAAGTCAAAGGAATATTGCATTTGTGTATTCAAGTAGGGGTAACTAGACTGATTCTGCAATTCATCCATCTTCACCCCTTGTCTACAAAGAGCACGCCATAGAAGTGTGGCTTTATCAATATTGGTATTGTAGGCCTCTCGTAACACTTTAGCTTCAGTTATATGCTGAATCTAGCTTGTGTTGATCCTAATTCTTTCACCCTCACTTAGGCTGTGTCATAATGACACTAAAGCCATATCGCAAACATCGCACAGATCAATTTTGCTGGGACAGAATTTTATATTGCTGCAAAACCTGTGCCATAAATGAGTAAATGCAATGTAGCTGACACATCTATATTGCTGTTCTGTAGATGCTGCTGGAGTAGGTGACTGATTGAGTAGTAGTGTATAGCCTTCTTTTTTCGGTCAGTGTTCTTAGATTTTGCACCTTTGATGGCTGAGTTGGTGGGGATGCTTGGATTTGTATTGCCTGGCAATATTTGTTATACACTTCTCTCATAGTGACATTGCTCTCGAGCACATAATCTCGTATCGGTCCCTTTAGGCGTCCAGGGTCTGGGAGACCATTCGTTGCTGCATACTTTCGTATGAAATTCACTACAATGCTCTTATCCCGTAGTGACAATGCATGGTGAGGAATTTTTTTACTGTTACCATGCGTTTGAGGTACTACATCATTTTTTGAAAAGGATTTTTGCAATAACTTCATAGTTTTAACTTTGAAACCAGTTACAGCACAGAATGCTGAATAGCAAATCCGAGAAGTCCAGTCAAGGCAATAGTTGAAAGATCTTCGAGAATGTTCACCACAGGAAACCAATTCAGACTCAACATGGATCATAGCCAGCATCCCTAATATCACTGCCTTCTTTGTAGTCTTCCTTAGTTGGGACATTGCATAAGCACGCTTTGTAGCCAAATCTTTGTACTTAATCAGGCAATTACTACTACAGCACCCTCCATTTTTAAGTACTCACGAAGCAAACTGCTGAGCCTACCTGGTCTGTGAGTTTCGCTGGTCATTTTCATTATCATCTTCTTCGGCATTTTCATTTTCATCATCATCACCATCATCATCATCATCACCATCATCAGACTTGTGGTCATCATTCTGCTCATCACTATCATGACCCTCATCAACTTGTAGATGTTCATAATCCTTGTCAACCTGATCATTTTCCTGGTCATCACTATCATTCTCACTGGCCTCTTCAGGACCATCACTTTCATTTTCACAACCCACGTCAGGACCATCACTTTCGTTTTCACAAACCGCTTCGTCTTCACAGTCCTCGTCAATGGCATCGTTATCAGTCTGAAAATCATAAACACTGCCCTGTTCTTTGGCACTGTAGAACTCGGATTCCATCGGACGGAATGGTTTTTGCATTTTCAAGAGCGTAACAGGTTGCTATTATAATTGAAATGGCTCTGCAAACAAAGGTCTTCGAAACTAAGAACGGCGAAAATATAGAAAAGAAACGTGTGATTAATATGCGGATGTTTATAACCATAACGCATCGCATATAATTGAAACTCCTGCATGTATAGCGGCTATGAGTCTGACAGCAATAATAAGGGAAGGAAAACAGCTTCTGGACACAGCGATGGAGCAGGCAATCCAATATCTTGAAGAGAACGAGTGTAAGAGCATGTATAGTTTCATGCGTGCATGCCGCTCAATTACTATGCTCAAGCCCTCAAACAAAACCTACAAGATGAGAAGAGTAGAAACAAGGAATTCAAAGAAAAAATTGCGAACTTCGAAGCGATTATATCAAAGTTAGTTTGAATACTACATGTAGTGATCAATAGTATCGCATGGGCATGGCTGTACTTCCATGTAGGCAAAAGGTCGAAATCGAACGTACCAAGGAAGCCTTATATCTGACCTCCACCCCAATGATTCCCACTACGAGTACTGAATCTCAATGTGAACCAATATCCCCTATCATTGGTAGCAGTAGGGTGGGTTATTGTAGTAGCAGGTACAGTGGTCTTAGTAATGATACCATGCACAACCAGGTTGGAGTTTTTCATCACAAATGCAATGAGCTTGAGGTCTGGGAAGGATCACAGGAGCTCCTGAATACAGATGATGAAGAGTTAAACCCAGAGAAAACTGTAGTAGAGGAAACCGACCTGGAGGATACAGATGTCAACATGATGGTGCCAGAAAATAAGTAAGTGCATGGACTAGCATGTGAGATCATTCAGCTAAAGCAATACTTTTTACGGCATGATATTGCTGCATTAATTGCAGGAACACAAACCAAACAAATAAAAGAGTAAAGGGTCCTAGTTACAAGTACTTGGTCCCTATCAGAAAAAAAAAAGATCGCGACAAGCTGAATGCCAAACTATGCCATGATTGTGAAAAGGTACTGTTTAAAATGTTGTATATACTCAAAAGCTTTAACACTTAGTTCCAATGCAGTGGTTTGCATCAGGAGCTGGTGGTATACACAAAGATCAAAGAGAACATCTCAGGAGTGTGTGCAGACACAAGCATCTCTGACAGTGACCCTCGTGTGTGGGACATTAGTTTTCCTGACAGTGAAGAGTGTGAGCGCATCATGACACCAAAGTGACTTTGTAGATCTGTCGTATTATCTTAAATACAACCTACATGTTTGATTTTGAAAGTAACAGCAGCCAATTACACAAAGACGGTCCACAACATTTATGACAGGAAGTGATCATGTGACATAAACACACCATCATAAACACAACCTCATGCAGTCTCAGTTAGCTCTAGTTGTTGCTAGATGACAATTCGTCTTTGATAGCACATTCAGACACATAAGCACACAGTTGGTCACAACTGTAAAAGTGTGAGATAAAGGTATACATGTAAAGGTATGTTCTACACATACATCCAGCTACAAAACAGATAGTTGTGCCAAAAGACATCCACAGATACTATTGTGCCAAAAGAGACCCTGTAAGGTACATGTATACACAACACCTGCCTGGGTTATCTTATCTTGATAGGCATGGCCTAATCAATTCTGCTTATGTAAACTCATCCTTAGGGGGTATATGTACAAGCTTGACAACATTTTACAAACACACATTGGTGACACATTAGGAAGCACCATCATATGGGAACGTGGCAGAGGACCAGTTGTAAGGAGCAACATACATGTACTTTGAGGACACACATAATGCTCATGATATGACACTTGAGTAAATCGAGCACTGTGTCCTTGCCATGGAACAACTACATGTACATGTAACCGTAACCACTATTTCTATGCACAGAGGACCAATCACAAGACACTAATGTGTGCACATAGAAACAGCTAAAGAAAATTCAAGGTGAACATAGGAATAGTATTTAGAGAACTGTCAGCTGAATGCATGCTATTACATGTATGCATGTACACGTACCAATACATGTGTAGCAAACCACTAGCAAATGACTGTGTACGTACACGTACATGTACGAAGTTGCAGTCCACTGGGTGTAGGTAGGCTTCATGGCAGGGAAAACCTACAATCACTCCTGTTCTAAACAGTCCTGTTGACGAAATGAAGAAACAAGTTGAGCACATATGGCAGTGCATAGGTGAACGAAACTGTGTACAAGTGCTGTGTGTACAAGTGTTGTGCGCATGTATGTGTGGAGACAAGAAGCATGCACGTGTAGAGGTACAATCCTATGGGGACATGATAAACGTACATTGTACTGTGTGCACAGCTGCACAATTAGATGTATAACAAACCACTAGCAAATGACTGTGTAAGTACACGTACATGTACGAAGTTGCAGTCCACTGGGTGTAGGTAGGCTTCATGGCAGGGAAAACCTACAATCACTCCTGTTCTAAACAGTCCTGTTGACGGAATGAAGAAACAAGTTGAGCACATATGGCAGTGTATAGGTGCTGTGTACAAGTGCATGCGTTACGTGTTGTGTGTGCATGTGTTTAGGGTGCAGCACAGGGGTAGGGTGGAGTCCACTCAATAGCTAACTTAAAAGAGGGCCCGCTCCATGGCTGACACTGTTCATGTAGCTGTAGGGTGGGTGAAGTCCACTCAAAAGAGAGTCCACTCCATCGCTAACACTGTTCACTGTAAGGAATGGGTATAGGGTGCAGTGCGGGAGGTAGGGTGGAGGGGTCATAGCGGTACATGTGCATGTATCTGGCATAGGCGCCGGGGTCACTTTATAGCTTTTTGCAGTAGTGTCACTCCACAGCTGCTTGCTATAAGTTAGACACATGTCTGTCTGCTTCACATATGTCATTGCTGTGTGGTTCTGCCATATGGGCCACTCCACAGCTGTTTGCCTGCCGTATGATGGTCCACTCATTATCGTCGATGTCTGTCCACTGGGTCTGCAGTATAGGGTCCACTTCATACAGTAGATGTCCATATACAGTAGATGTCTGCCACAGGGTCCACTCAGTAGGGTTCACTCGATACAGTATTCATGTAGATATCTGCAGTAGAGTCTATTCCATATGGTACAGTGTTGATGTCCACTACCTACATGTATTGTCTACTATTTGGTCTACTCTACACTTGTTTGTAGTTGTTCCACTGTCTTCTGGACACACCTATCTGCCTGCCATCTCTACAGCTGTTTACTGCTGGAGTCCATTCCACAGCTCTGCCTGGTTTTGTTTCATAGTTATACTTTTCCTCTGTCGTATTTTCTGCCATAGCGTCCATTGCATAGCTGCCTGCCTTAGGGTTACTCCATGCCGTCTGCTGCGGTGCTCATTCCACTGCTGTCTGCCGTAGGATAGTAGCTGCGTACTGCATGTAGTTACTCCACTGTCTGCCATACTCCACAGCTGTCCACTACGGGAACTCGTCTGCGGTGCTCCACAGCTAGTTACCGCTACCGCTCTCAAACTTCTTTGATCTTCGTCTTCGAAATCACAGGCGAAAAGCAAATTATTCAGGTCCCCAGACAACTTACATTGCGTCACAGTGATGGTGGGTGGGGTGGTTGTGATGTAGTTGAATATTCATGTGTACATCGGTGAATGGGATCGGTTCGCGCAGATACAACGGCGCGATTCGAGCGGGAAACTTGCACTTACTTTGCACAGCTGTATCTCCGCAACGGATAACATAAAAATTAACGAACAAACAAATCAATAGCTGCAGGACCTCTCTACCGACAAACCGAATTTGGAGCGATTTGATTACTCCTGCCGAAAGTTGCTTCGCGGTCTATACAAAGTAGGCCTCGTCTACATGCAACATATGGGAAAGTTTCCGAGAAAAGGGACCTAGCGTGTATTATAAAAAAGCATAATAAAAATGCCTTACGTTTGAAATGCTATAACTTCCGAAGGGTTAACGCTATCGTCTTCCTATTTTCAGCACTTCATATTACACCATTTCTCTATGGTAAAATACATTTTGGGATCTTGAACATGCTCCATGTCAGTATCGCGATGTCCGATACCCCAAGGGGTTCAAACCCGCCATATAGCTAAAATTAAATAAAATAAATCATGGCTGCATGTAACAATTAATAAATACTAAATCAGTAGGACCAAATTGAGTATCTCTGGTCTAATTACGTTGTGTTTTCACACACCATTTCAGTACTCCAGTAGGTACCGCGACGCTCTCTGATACTTAACGTGCGATAGAAAAGATGTGTAATCGCTGACTAAATGCATTTCGCTACTCCAATGAAATTTTATGTCTTTTTCACCAGTGAGACACTGATCTGATCAACTACTGGCCGCTTAGCTAATGAGAGCAGTTAACTAGTGATAGCGCATCACGTGAGAGCAAATCTATTAATGGGGCGGAATTTGCTGTGTTAATTTGTATTGATTTCGTTTTTGCCTAGTGCTACACTTGTTTTCATTTGAAGGCCGATGTGTTCGTCGAGAAATAAAACTGCCAAGGTAAGGCGATAAACATATGCACAGTCATTGCAAAATATAAGCCACACATCTCATGCGTTGGCGCGTTGGCGTTTGGGCGACACAACGTGAGCCGCTTCACGCGTCGTTAAGAAAGATAACAGAGAGTGGGGAAGGCGGGGGAAGGGGGGAGAGGGGGGGGGGGGGGGGGCCTAGGGTCGCACAGGTGAAAAGTTACGTCTGTTTTCGGTACCGAAGAATACAGCCACTCACAAAAACATATCCCGCCCCCGTATTCAGGAAACGTTATCAATGAGATATATTGATTATACATTCCATTCCCTTGTATGAATGGAATACGCCAATTGCACAGGCTTGCATGTAAGAAATTGTAAGTAGGAACTGCAATTTCCACAACCGCTCCTAAGAACTGCATATTATCTACTATTGGGCTATTCCAATCATACAAACTGAAACGAAAATCCCCCCCCCCGCCCCCCATCCCTGGACAATTAATAAATTTTCTGGTTATTTTAAATATCGCAGCTAACCATGACTGTCCAAGTTTGTGTTAAACTTTACCAAATGATCTTCGATTAGTATAAAAGAGTATGTTGTCGAATTCAGGCTCCCCTTCCTTTACTTTCCCCCTCCCCCCCCCCCCCCTTCCTATGAACACTCCTTCCCTCTCCTCACTCCTCTTTCCTCACTCACTCCTTTCCCTCACTCTTTCTTTTTCCTAGGCAAATTTGAATCATTTTAAAATTCGTTTGTCCATTTATGAGAGTTATGGTCCAAATGAATGGTGAGGTGTGGGAAGGTGGAAGTATAAAATGGAGGAAGTATAAAGTGGGGTAGGAGATTGAAGCTTGATGTGGAGGTATGGCTAAGAGATGGAGTAGTAGTAATGTGTGTAGGTGTATGTGTGTACTATACCCAAGTGTCAAACTGTGCCAATTATGGATGGTAGTAGACATGGTGGCCTTGAGGCTCAGGCTATTCTAGCTCTTTTTTTTTTCATCCACACAGTGAAAATGAGCTCAACATTCAGTCCAGTTTCCACGTCTCCTCACAGCAAGCGGGCCTATGCACCCAGCACATCTCAAGACTATGACGACACCAAGTTTCACACCTCCCCGAAACCGCTGCCGCGCTCTAATCACAACGTTGACTACGGTGCTGCCACTGGGGTGGGCTCTAAATCAAAACCTCCTGTGACTGCCCCCAAGCCGGTCGCTGCTAAGGGAGACTACCTTGCTAATAGACCGGCATCACCGACATCAAGTGAGTTTGGCAGCATACCGAGGTCCAGTTCCTTCGGCCAGTCCCCCCTGAGTGCGTTGCTCAATCAGGTAGTGGTGGCCCCAGTACTGCAGAGGTCGTCCAGCATGGACGAGAACCTGAACTCCTCAGTGCACCATCCCTTGAACATAAGCCCCCTGGCCAGCAAGTACAGTTGTGCGAGTTTAAAACCAATACCACACCAAGTTCCACCTCCTGCAGTCCCCTCTCCACCTTCCTCCATGCCATCTTCTACTGGTGCACGTGTCCATCCCTTGGAGAAGAGTACTGGTGCACGTGTGAATGTGATGGGAGCCGGTGTGGCTGAGCCTCCAGCACAGGCAGAGGGGGAAGGAGAGGCGGATAGCGGGCAGGTACCTCTGGCTTCGTTCCTGAAGCAGCGGCAGAAGGACCTTCCCCTGCAGGTCAGGGTTTGCAATGGGTACCAAGGACAGACGGAGTCTGATTCCTTGTCGAGTGGGGACGTTCTCTTCTTGCTCTTTTTGAAGCATACGGAGGTTATTGAGGCGGAACAATTGCAGGATAAGTATTACATTCCGCTCAACTCAGCTGTAAATGCTCGCATTCCCTACCGAGGGGGTTTGAATGCATATAAGTTCAGCGTCTCCGAAATAATGGCCTCCAACGAGCCTCCCCTGGTTATGAAGGCAGTAACGCGCTACCAAAGCAGCAGCGACAAAAGCAGCGTGGAAGAGGACGAAGTGTTTGTGGTGGAGGGCATCAAGAGCGTAATGGTCTCACGATACTTGCAGGTCTACAGCATGACTCACCAGGTGACGAAAAAGCTCAAGGTAGACTGCAGCGCGTCTTTTACTACCAATGCAGCCATTTACATGTCAGACGTCGTGCAATATCTGTCTGCAAAGTTCCCACTGCAGGTCGTCCTCTACTTCAACCAGGACGCTAATCTTTCCAATGTGTTGTCAGAACGCGAGGTCACCCTGTGTAAGCACGAAATGAGAACCACAGTTATTACATCTCTCTGCGGTGTGGGGGAAAACAATTTGCAATCGAGGATCAGTTCCTTGGTGGAGGTACCGATGGAAACAGACATCACCGTTTTGGACTTGTATTTGGACAAGCATGATAGGAAAGCATTGATTGCCCAGACAAAAGATCTGCTCAAGACATTCGATACCTCGGTAGTGAGTGTCCTGTCAACTGATGGAAGGACAGTGGAGCTTGTTCGGAAAGGTCACGAACGCTCGTGGTACAGATTGGATGTCCCACCATCACTTGCTGTATCCGAAGTACCGGATCCCACAAAAGAGCGTAGCGAGACTAATTCAGACAGTGAGGAGGATGCAGGTAACTATGAACAGATAGACCCTAGTGCGATTGATGTTCAACAAGTACAGTTAGAAGAAAAGAGCAACCCTTTTGCTCCCAGTAGCCCTGACGTGGGCAGTTTGGCAGTGCAGGTCAATGTCATGAGACGCTCGGTCGAGAACATGCAGTCACAATCCAACATGGCGGAGAGCCTGAGCAGGAGCACAAAGAACCAGGTCTCCTCCATTAAGACGGAGATAGCAGAGCTCAAGTCCTATGTGGCAGAGATGGGGAAAGCTTTGGCCGCCCTCACCGAGCGTGTGGAGTCAGTTTTCAATGCCGGAAAATCTCATGCATGTATGGATACTGGACATGCTGACGATCATGCCATGAGTGATCAACAGGAAAAGGTTCCTCTGGTGTTGCTCAGCAAAGCCCAGGTTGGCTCACAAAAGATGTGCATCGTTTCTCTTTTTTTTTTTTTCCTTTTTTTTTGTGCAAGCACTGCACTGATAAAGTGCTCTCAATGTGCCAAAATGTGTTGGTTGTGACTGCACCATTTTGGCAGTTTTACGTTTCAGTTATCTTCTATCCTTTGAATATTGGCAGCTATGTGCTTTCATATATATTGTTGGGTATAATATTTGTAGCAGTACTTGCATAGGAGAGTGTGCAGGACAACTGTCTGCATGTAGTACATTCTAATCTGATTAAACCAATTACCCAGGGGCAGGACTTATTTGGCTATATTATGGAGGTGACTTGCAATCTAAATGGACTTGTAAATGCATATGCACAGAGTAAATGCAAGCAGAATCAAGTAGCATAGGGACCATTCAGATCCAAACATGCAATAAGTAACTGTAGAAGTTGTCTGTCATAAGCAGTTGGGGGTTAGAGCAGGAGGTTAGGTTACTTTGCAACCATTTATAGCAATAATTTAGCTGACATCAGTTCTTGTTTTCATGAATAGGTGCTTGCCCTCCTCAAGTCAATGGGACTCGAACAGTATCAGGAATCCTTCCAAGCAGAAGAGGTGGATGGAGCAATCCTAGCCGAGTGTGACGAACATGTTCTTCAACATGAACTAGGCGTGACTTCCAAGATCCATCAAATTAGACTGATGAAAGTGATCAAGGAGAAAGCTGTCACCAATTCATTTAGAAGCAATGATGTTTAACTGTGCATTATGTACATAGAGACACATGTAGCTACTTTCTTTCATGTTCCTACATTGTGTTTTGAGGAGGGGAGGATGTGAAATAGTGATAAATGTCTTGGTCTAAAATCATCAGACACTTTACACAGAATAGAGCAATCCGTATCGAATGTTGTCTCAAGTGTCCTTTGCAGAGACTTCTTCATCTCGCCAACCCATGGGGTATATCTGTTGTTCTGTGACTGAACTGAAACTTCTCACTCTTTCTCTCTTTCTGACCGCTTCTCCTTCTCTCTCTCTTCTCTCTCTCTCTCTCTCTCTCTCTCTCTCTCTCTCTCTCTCTCTCTCTCTCTCTCTCTCTCTTTCTCTCTCTCTCTCTCTCTCTCTCTCTCTCTCTCTCTCTCTCTCTCACAGCATGTGCCGCAGCTTGTTCCCTTCATCTGCTCTTTTGGAAGCGACCATATACCTCAACTGGACCCTTTTTCTCCTGTTTTTACTCAATATACCGCTTCCATCATTAACATTCATGATGTTACTTCATTATACACTGGTCTATAATTAGACCAGCTCTGGGAATAGTGTTGCTGTGATGCAGCACCCATCATGCATAGATTTAAGATCAGGTAATCACTCCAATACAGAAAACAATCAGTGCAAAACAAGGCTTGAATTGGCTGGAAAGCAATTACCATACATTCAGATTTCAGATGTAAGTACTGAAAATGGCCTGGCCATGCAGGGGGGACAAGGAGACACATGCAACGCTGGATGGTCGACTCTGAACAGATGGAATGAGTCATCTCGTCATTGCAAGCCTTTCTTTCTATCAGAGTAAGCCTTTCTGTCAGGCATTTCCTTTTTTACCCATCTGGAATCACAAGCGTCATTATGTGATCATTATGTATCGTAGTTTATGTATTGACAATTATATTTACAACTGGAGATATATTGTCTTGATGGGTTATTTTACACAAAAATACAAAGAGATATGCCTTAGACCAAGACATTTTTTTTGCGGTTGAACGTATACTGTGTATCTCATAAATATGAACGGTCGTGGTTTGTAATTTTTAGAATTTCATCCGTGTACATGCTCTGTTCATTAGTTATAAGAAATGGAGTATCTTAATTTTTTCTATTTTGTGTACAAGTCTATGAGATGTTACAGAATTTTGGACGGTACATGTTATATATTTTTACATTTGAACGTTATTTAGAGTAGTATTAGTGGGTAGCAAGAATTGCAGTTCCATTATTAAATATTAATAATCAAGTTTGTAAAAATGCCATCATTCTCTATGGAACGTAGGGGTTACACAACTTTTGCTACCCTCTAATATAACACTCTTCTATAACTATCAATCTAACAGAATATATTATAAAAAGTGTATGTTTGTCGTGAAACTAGTAAATCACGTTTTAGCCTCCATTTATTAATGGCGCTTTTGTATGTTACCACAGCGGCTATAAAATGGACGTTGTCACGTGCTGCACATGATCATGTGACACATGTACTTAGCATGCTAATCTTTGTTCATTAGACGCACACACAACAACATGCAACACAGCTAGAAACTCACTACCATAATATCTTTTTTTTATGCTGCTTAATAGAATCACTATGTAATGTTTGGTGACTTAACACACATAACAGGGCAGTTAGGCAGTTGACCGGGCCCACCAGGGGATTAAAGGTTAATACAAATATTATCAATATCTATATGTTTGTATAAAAACCTTGCTCATTACTAATACAACATACATATACAATGATGATCACTTTAATGCCACATGTCATGCTTAACATGGAGTCTTGTGAACATGCATTTTAAATTGCTATGGGTATATTGGGGAGAGGGCAGGGGGGGAGGGAGCAGGGGGGAGGGGGCAGGTGGGAGGGGCAGGGGGAGGAGGCAGGGGGAGGGGCAGGTGGGAGGGGGAAGGGGGAGGGGCAGGTGGGAGGGGGCAGGGGGGAGGGGCAGGGGGGAGGGGCAGGGGGGAGGGGCAGGGGGGAGGGGGCAGGCCCCCTTCTTCCAGAAGAACTGATGACAGAACTACGCAATCTCAGATAAACAGCCCAACAATTTTATAACTGCATCATTCAAGCCATCTTTGATATCCCAATAACGTGGGCGTATTGTTAATCATGATCTGCAAGCTAATGTACTGACTTACATAAATAGGTCTGTCCACCTGGCCTGCATATTACAATAGGCCAAACTACTTGAAATGCCGGTTGGAGGAGCTATGCCACACCCTACATCTAGAGCTAGAGAGCTTCTCTTTGTACAGACAAAAGCTCCACAAAGTTTTCAGCTGTACAAATGTTGTTTCAACGCAATGATGATTGGTAAGTCCAATCCAAATGCATGACTGTAGACCTCTTACGTGAATTGAACAACATGCCTAGAACGTGCAGAATTAAAAATACATATTTTGTGACAAAATACTTAATTTGCATTTCACTTTGTATCGGGCGGTACATTTTTCGTTTCCAAAATTGGACCTCCCGATACAAAAAGTGTACCGGTTTCATACGGTTCGGAGTAAAGTCCAGAGGGCCGTATTTCGAACCCAACTCCCTAGGCAATACGATCCGTCTACGTTTTTGGACATCCAAAAAGGGGGGGAGGAGACGGATCTCAACGATATTTTTGTTAACCACATGCAGGTATAATGTTTAGACATTTTGCATTTGTGCAGCGTGATTTTTGGCATATGCTAACTAAGAATGAGTAGGGACTGGTTTAAATTTCTTTTTACTCTTGAATGCATGCATTTTTTTTGCTCTGTCAGTACATGTTTTAAAATCTATAGTGCATGCCGAATCAATTGCATATACAGTGGGTGTTCCATTGTAAGACCACCCATATATAAGACCATAAAGTGCCGCAATCGATGTTTTAAACAGATTAAGAAATCCCCGTCGTTTACAATGTACACTGATGTACTGGGTTATGTACCGAAAATGAAGTGTATACGCGACATAACTTTTTAAATTGCATACGCTATGTCAAGGGGTTAGTAGCACCATAGATATATAGTGACTGGATTGGAAACAGGATGTAATTGTCACTCGATCGCACTCCAACTTCGCGTTCCACCGCTAGCATGTGCCTACTCATCATGCATTGTGCTAAATCGGTCGGTCCTTCGTTTGAAATAAATACCTTTGCACATTCCTACCTTATACATGCATCGAGACCTGATCGCACATTCACCTGCACATATTGATTAAAAAACACATATGAGCTAAATGAAATCCAAAGAGACTAGTTAGAGGACCACCATATTTATATGGTCTGGTCCCCAAACTAGCACAAGACAACAAATACATAGTTGTTTAGTTATGCAGAATTGCACCTTTAAGTGTGGTATGTTCAAGAGAACTACACGGTACCAGCTAAGACTAATTTGCTGTGTGCCCACAATCATTACTGTTTGGCAGCTGGGGATCGTTGTGTTCACCAGCAATGCAGTGTGCTTGACATGCAGCCATCAATATCTTTTCACAGAATTCTTTGCTGATGGCAGCTCTCCACACCATCTTCATCATCATCGTCATCATCATCATCACCATCACCATCACCATCACCATCCCACCATCCCCATCCCCATCACTATCATCATCATCATCACCATCATCATCACCATCATCATCACCATCACCATCACCATCACCATCACCATCACCATCACCATCACCATCACCATCACCATCACCATCACCATCACCATCACCATCACCATCACCACCACCATCACCACCACCACCACCCCCATCACCATCACCATCTCACCATCACCATCACCATCACATCACCACCCCCATCACCATCACCATCACCATCACCATCACCATCACCATCACCATCACCATTACCATCATCATCATCACCACCACCACCACCACCACCACCACCAGGCTGTTCAACTGCAGCTTCATCCAATTCACTACAAATTTAGTCCAGGACTTGCAATTTAATACATGCTGCAACTTCTGGGTCATCCTCAACTTCTATCCAATTCTCCATCAGCAAGGTGTCCCTTTCCCCACAGCACTGACTGCATCTTAAATCCCAATTGAGTGGAGTTTACCAACAGTGTTGTCAGATTGCAAGTCAAGACTCTTCAGTTGATCACACAATTTGTTTACAATACTATCAGTGGAGCTTTGCATAGTCACGGTCATGGCTTCATCTGTAACAGGAAGGCAATGAGAGTGCACCCAGCAAGAGACAATAACTGATTGGTCCAATTCATCTCATGCCTTTTTCCAGATGATAGCTGTATCAAGCAGATTTGGGGGTAAGCAGTATTCAAGCCCTCGACATCCAGCTGCTAGCCATTAGTTGCAATTCATCTTATCAATACTTGCCAGTAGCTTGTCCAGAACACAATACTTGTAAGTACACTTCACAGCTGAAATTATGCCCTGCTGATACATTGAGGTCAAATTAGGTGGGAAAAACAGAACTGAGACTTGACCCTTTGGATAAGCAATGTCTTTGCAATGGCCAGAGAACCCATCTAAAAGAAGAGCCACATTTAAGTCTGTTCATTTTCGAATGCAGGGTGGGAATACATCATTAAACCAGAATTTAAAACGTTCTCCATTACTCCATGCATTGGGCTGTGAGGTATATGGAAACGGTGGCCTTTGTTTCTTGAAACAGCGAGGATTTTTTTGATGTACCTATCATCAATGGGGCAACTTTAAAACTACTAGTGTCATTGCAACAAAGCACCAAAGTCACTCGATCCTTAGAAGTCAAAGCTTATGTCCCTCTTCCCATCTGCACGTTTGGTAATACATAACTCTGCTTAGGTAACGCTCGGTAAAAAAAAGCCCCATTTCGTCCATGTTAAATATATACTCTGTAATGCATAGCCCCCCTCACGAAGTAGAGGTCCATTCTCATTTCTGCATCAATCAGACAAATATCTCCCGCTTCACCGTGGAGGTGAAAACTTGATGGGACATTAAATCGCTTACGCCACCGCCTAACCCAACCTTCTGACGCTTTGAAATTAGGAACATTTCTTAATCTTGCCTCATGACGACCACGTGCTTGCAAAGCAGCAAGTGATACGGGTAAAGGCTTGCGGAGGCCCACTGGTGTTCTCACACGAAAAAACCAACACAACCATAAATGACTGTATTCAATCCACATTACAGCGGGCGAAGCCGATTATGTGGTATAGCGTCCGCGTTACAGTAAACAATCCCGCGAAATTTGACAAGCAAAATACTTTTCCTCTGAACACTGTGTTGACTACAAAACGTTAACGATGTAGAAAAACAAAGTGGCTTTGTTATCAGCTGCGGTGATGCTGCCCCACGGGAGAGTTATCTTATCACATGCAGGTAGTTAGAATAACGTCCAACGAAGAGCAGAAAATGTTCTCTGAAACTGAGTACTTGTGATAGAGTCCGTTCTCGCGCCAACTATACGCTCACCCTACTCAATGTGGTATTACACCAATGATCCTTCTCAAATGTACAGCGCGTACATATTTGTACGCGACTAAGGTCCACGGCTGTTTCGAGTGGACAAAAGGCTTATAAATAGAACACACTGACATCATTTACGGTTCTAGTCAATCATGGCTAGCCGCCATCGCATTAAAAGTTCACCCATCAAAAATGCAAAACTTGTAGCAGTAATGCACATCTTGAAACCATTTCTAACAAGTAAAACTAGTTTGGTTTTTATTTTCACTTAAACGCATGTCCCAACGCGTAGCGTGATTCTACACTTTGCCACGCGCATATTGTACTCTCCAAATGGCGCGAAAAATGCCGTCCAGTCTGGTCTTCGTATCTTTTTTTCCGCCCTTATAAGTGGTACAAAAAGACGCAGGAGTGGAACGATCAATCTTTTTCACGTAAGAATATGTGTTTTACTCGTGGTGCCGCAGTTCCTGCCACTCACAGAAATACATAATAACACACCATCTGTTTCATGAATAATGCGCACCACCTCATAATTAGCTACCACAATGCCGATCGGTGGATCTCTGCATGGTATGTGGGTGCAAACTTCATAGAGGAGTCAAAGCCAAGGGCAAACCACCAAAGCTAGAGCCTACATACCAGTGCAGCACCTACACTAATAGTCTTTAGTCTCAGTATCTCAACAGACCAGAAGGAGATCCACCCACAATTGTTCTGCACATTTGTGCCATAAGGCAATGTTGAGGTTGCAGGTGTAAGAACCAATGCAAGTGTGTCAAGTGCAGCCATATAACTGGTCCACACACACTTGTAAGGTACAGGTTCATGTAGCTTAACATGTTATGCTGTAGGCATGTAAACCATTCTACAAGTATAGCAGCTATGGTACACACCAACAGGCATCATGGCTGTGATAGACCACCTGCTATTATCACCAAAGTACTGGTGCTTTCTGTGTCAACAAAACAGATATTGTCAATGGTAGATGCAGTTAAGTGTCCAATTTGTTTGTACATGCTATATACAGCTACCATGCCATGCCTATGTTTGTAGCTCGTGTCTTAAGGAGTGGATTCGTGTCACTGTACGACTCAAGTGCCCCTGCTGCTATTCAGTCACCAGTCTTCAGCCCGCCGAGCTCATACAGCCTCCAGAGCTTATCATTCGGTTGCTTGGTGAGATAATGGTGCATTGTACATCTAGTGGGACAGATGTTATGGCTTGAGCTTACAACACACCCCATTGCCGTCAGCACAACAAGCCAGCACAACTGAGTTCTACATGAACTTCAAAACAGCATAATCCAACCACCTACGGGAGGAGCAGTAAATACATACATGCAATGTTACAGTATCAAACTAGCACATGCTTAGAAGCAGTCTCACACTAACACAGAACTTCATTTTAAACAGGCAATTTCACACACGTGTACACACCACATACACACACATGCTCAGAAACAATCTCACACTAACACAGAATTTCATTGCATTTTTATTTTAACAGGCAATGCTATCAAGGATTTTTTAATACCTTTGATGCCAAGTTCAAAGGTACCAGAAGAACTATAAAAGTGCACATCCAAGAACACCAGATGTTGGATTGCATTCGTTCCCACCTCGCTGGATGTGGGTTGATAGGTGAGCAGGGGGCCGAGTCCATCCACTCCTAGTTCAACAGCCTTGCAGCTACGTATAAAACCATCCCTGATCCAATAGACAGGCTGAAGTGCATTATGAAGGAACACTACTTAAAGGTCTCTCTTCAAATTCAGAGTGCCACACCTCCTAAACTTAAGCTTACGTAGATGCAATGCTCAATAACAAGTACTAATACCATATTTATTCTCATGTTTCTTCACTAGACAGCACAACCTAATGGATACAAGAGTGTTTGATGGTGGGCTAAAATGTTGAAATGCATGGCATCGTGATTCAGGCAAGCCAGGTTAAGCTAGGTACATGTAGGTGAGGTCAATGGCGTCAAACATCGAGGAAATATTGCAATATTCCAAACGCCTACTGCGTGAGTTAGGAATCGCGGCACCACGAGTTTTATTGAAAATCTTACAGCCAAACCTATCTCAGTTATATTATAAAAGTTTCAGGGTACTTCATAAGGGCGGAAAAAGTACCAGAGCAATCTGTATCCCCTGACCTCAAACAACACACACAGAATTCGCTAGCGTGTAACATATTGTCGACAGAATATAAGTGGCATTAACTCACATCATTCAGAGCGCCAGACAATATAGAAGTAGGATCCGAAGTGTAAAGATGAGTTAAAAACAGTCCTCGTGGTAAAAAAGGAGCATCTTTAAGCCCATGTTGGTTGCTAAGGTCGTAATTAAGTCCGTTGCTATGAAAAAATTTTGTATCAAGAGGCGTAGCCTTTTTGTCACAGGTTCAATGGAAATGAAACAGCCGTGGGTCGAGGACCTTTCACCTTTCTATGGTGAGTGCGTAATTACAGAGATAATATAGTAAGGCAGAGGCAATTAGCACTGATTATCACGGCGCATCCTAGGTAG
>JABACO010000002.1:2455581-2549556 GCA_013339895.1 Ephydatia muelleri | reverse complement strand
ATCGCTCCAACACTCACCAATACCTTCAACAGATCTTGTGGAGCGAACAGACCTTCTGTGTAATGCTTTGAAAACTTCTTCAGGAGCTCCACTGACAACAGTCCATGATCCCTGAACTTGACCAGATCACGCTCAGCTGCCACACCTTTATCTGGACTGTCCCTCAGCTTGTGGTGGTACTCCACTAGTTCAGTCACCTTGGTGAGGACAACCTGGGGATCACAGAACACTGTCTGGGGAAGAACCTCTGGGTAATGTAAGAACACATTGTGGTAGACAAGATGGTGCAAGGCAGCAGAGAATGCATCTCCCTCGATGTGCAACCTTTTAGCACACCCTTGGCATTCTACAAGGCTCAAGATGCCATCATGGGATGACCTTTGGAGAAGAACGTCCAGCCCAAACCATGCTATTGGCATCTTCATTAACTTCGAACACAACGACACAATCTTCTTTCTGAGTACCTTAGCAACAACTCTGTCTTCATCCTGAGGGGTTTTCCCGTTGACAGCAAATATAGCTTCAGTAAGCTCTTCTCCATTACACAGCACACGGAACCTGCCTGCATCCAGTAATTCCATGACTTGTTGGTTCTTGTCTTGAATGGATTCTGAGCACCTATCTGCAGCATCTCGATGTGTTCCCACGGTGATGATCAGAGGTTGAGCATCCTGTGAGCACATTGCTCCGAGACAGTGCTGAAGGATCTGCTTGTGTGAGAGAGATGATCGATATGGTCTACTCACTGGCTTGCCATCCGCTCCATAGAACTCGATGGTTGGTTGATGGGACAGTTCTTCTGAAAGGTCCATTACAAATATGGCCACAGCGGGTTTCTGAATGAACAATGGAAGGATATCATGGTATTGAAGTTGACCACCACTGTCAGTGAATTGAATCCACTTCACACCAAATAGTTTCTTCTTGTCTATGTACAGAGAGTATTGTACAGGTTAAGTAAGATAACTCTGAAACATCTCTTTACCTGAGGAGTGGTTGATGTGATGAATCAGCTCCTCCTCTATAGATACAGTCCTGCTCTGTTGGCCGGTATCCATGGTAACATTGACATGGGCAGGTGTGGGGTCAGGGTGAACTGCACCAGCTCCATCACTAGACACATGAATGGTCATCTTTGGGAAACTGCTAACCACCTCTTCCAAGGATGTTGCCATGGATACACCACCATCTCTGATGGTACCACCCACAACCCTTAGCAGTGCCTGGTCATCTTCAACCACAAACCAGTCATCCTCCTCTTGACCACCCACACCAGCCAGTGAGAAAGAGATGGCTCGAACAGGGTTGTCAGCCAGTCCCGTACTGACACGCTGCCCTGGAGGGTCCTTCTTGAGAAGGAGGTGTTTGAGGTGAGTCTTGCCAACACCGGCTGCCCCAAGGATGAGACACTTGGTCACTGAAGTTTCCACATATCCCTTGCTCATGGCCTCCTTATAGAGCCTGTTGAACGAATCACACAAATACTCTCACATCTTCTTTCATATTGGCATCAGTACACACACACCCTTCATTGCAACCACAACACATACATTAGCGTTATCAAAAGAAATTCTTCCACCCTTACACTTAATGGTAAACACAACTGCTGTGCTCAACGGTTCACCAGTGAGGTACCTCTGTCATGACAGTGTACCATACACACATGTTACTTACATAATAATCATTTCTGAACATAGATTGATCCAATATACGTGCACAAAACACTAAACTGCACCAGAATAGTGAACGTTACAAATGATCAGTAACATTAAGCACAGTCAGCCAACATACATTAATGTCACGTCACAAGTTGGAGTGTTACAACCAGCCCACTTCACCAAATACCCTCACCCAATCCTCTATCCACTGTATCCATGTTCCCTCATATTCCCCATACCTTTCATCTGCTTCTTTTTGGCTTTTCCCAATAATCCTCAAGACCTGTCGAGAATTGCACCCATCAACCACCAACAGGCCTCCATCTGACAGCAGCAGTGTGTCCACCAGGGAACATGCAAATGGCATGTCTCCCACATGCTTCCACTTCTTATCATCACCATGGAGACCATAGATGGAAGAAGTCTCCTTTGATACAAACCGGCCTTGTACACCTCCAATTGCAAGAAGCACACCTTCAGCCACACATACTGATGACCAGTAGCATGGTACATCTGGTAACTGCCTCCAAATGGATTGCTGTGAGTCATGGGTGTGTGCAGTAGTCTTGTGAATGTGTGTGCACATGTGTGTGGTGGAAATAGGTGGAGATGTGTCATGTGAGGTCATGTGAGTGTGCACACACATTTGGAGCATGTGCACCAGTACATGTGATGTAGCTACATGTGTGTGTGCATCTGTATGTTATGTACACATACACATGGCTGCATGTAGTTAAGACATCTGAGTGTGGTGTGTGTCACTGCAGGCAGCCATGTGTGTACAATAGTGTGCACGAGAGCATGAAGCACACACACCACACAACGCAGTCACAGCTTCAACGTCAGCGCCATCGCAGAGACACGCGCATCCACGTCTAGTGTGTGTGTGTATGTAGGCTGTCTACGTAGGTTCACGTTGAGCGTGGACTCGTAGGTGTGTGGCGTGTGCAAAGGGACAGAGATGGTACACAATGCTCAGTGGCTCACCAGGTCACGGATGTCGGCACACCACACTGCTGTGTCCATGTCCCGACCTCCCATCACAAAGACCAGGTCCCCATGGACCACTGCTGACATGTCCGCACATGGCTTAGGAAGTGATGGTCCTCTGTGCCAGGTCTGTGTCCCTCCATCAAACACCTGAACATCATTCAAGTACCTCCGTTCATCACCTCTCCCTCCATCTCTCCCTCCCATCACCACCATACCACCTCCAATAATGCTTAGTACACAGGGCCTCTCACACCCTTCCAACATGTCAGGCATGTGGGACCATATCCCTCCTCTCAACTCCTTCACCTCCTTACTCCTCACACCATCCTTCACACCTCCAACCCACACCAGCTTTCTTCCACACACAGCTAGTGTGCCACACCTCTCACCACCATCAGCCATTCTACTCCACTTAGACCGCACCTCATCCAACATGTACACTCGTCCATATCCTCCCCACACAACCCTACCCTCCACCTCCACTAGACCACCACCACCATACCATCCTCGACCACCTGGCACAGGTGCTTTCGCACAAGTTGCGAAACTCAACATTTTTATGTTCTAAAGAAAAGAAATGATTAATAGTTAATGGAAAGACAGCACTTTCAGGGAGCTAGCTAACTCGTACGCACGAGGTCCACACCACACAACCACACAAACTTCACGCTTCTCTTTACTACATCTGGACACGGCCAACCGGACTAATGGCGACCAGTACGGATAGTTGGGGTAGTCCTTGTAGCTACGTACTGTTACAAGAGGTCTGCCTATCATTCCAGAGTCTTGACTCTTGGAGACGCTGTCGGCTCGCTCCTTCCAATGCTCACAGCTACCTTATCCACCCAAAAGACGCATCTCAAGCTTCTCTGCCAGAATAAATGCGGGTCCCACCTAACCTACCAAGCTGGATTGTAATTCAGCTATAAAGGAGGTACAGACATCTTATCTGACCCCACACACACATTCAACAGCTGCAGCAATCACAACTGGACAATAGGTACACAAAGGTTCAATCGATTCTGGAAATAGCGCTCTTTACAACTAGAAGGCTGGGTAAATCTGTTTCCAAGGGCTACTCAAAGGCTACTCTCAAAGGCTACTAGGCTCTACATTTACAAATCCAACGTTGTGTGTGGCGTTTTTCACCATCTAGCTGAATGCTGCCAGCAAGTCAAGACGTACTGTCTAATCACACTTGAGCGTCTTGGGGAACTCCCTCTAATGCTCACAGCTACCTTATCCACTCAATATGCACCTCAAGCTTCTCTGACACACCACATTCTGGTCCCTCTTAATCTACTAAGCTGGATTGTCAATACTTAAGCATTTTCGTATATAAAGGAGGTAAGGGCATCTCTTGTGACCCACTACACACCTGCAGGAATCACAAACTGGGCAACACGCACACTAGGGTAGCGGAGTTCTTTACCGATAGTACGTGGGACAAATCTGCGTCCATAGGCTACTCAACAATCCCTACAGGGTCCATAGACACAGTACAGTTGCCATTTCGAACGTCTTTCTTAGCATTTACTAACTTTGCTAAATTCTACCAGCAAGTCAAGACGTACAGTACAACAAAAACACCCACCTAGTTGCAAATTTCAGGGACAAAAATGGCATACACAACAAATAGCGGCAGCCTACAAAGCAGGACGAGACCTAGTCCTAACAAGTTATAACAACTGCTGGAAATGACAACTTTAACTGCGCTCTTACTTTTTATGGGCATTTGTGCACTCTGTGCGCATGCGTAGTGACACGTAAGTCCATACGAGATTCTACCAAATTTAGCAAAGTTTCGCCTTGTGGACGTGTAACACGAAAGTCCATACGAGATCCTCTTTTGGTACAAGCCATGCGCCTCTTTGTGTGGTGATATGTACCATAGCATTTGGCATGGGCATAGATAGTGTAGATGTACGCTAGGTCAGCCATTGGGGACCTTAATCGGACATCGAATCATATGTTCAGGAGTGTGGTCGAGCTGGTAGAAATGGTTTCCCATCTAATGCTGTACTGTTTTGGAAAACGGCCGATGTTAGATTCCAAAGCAAGGAAATGGAACTTTATTGCAGGGGCCAAGAATGGCTAAGCTCATATCTTATGTTTGCTGTACTAACAGTAGCACTGCAGGTTGTATGTTTGTGCTGCTAAATGCAAATGTACAACACTTAGTTGTGATAGTAATTCTTTTCCCATTTCATTGTATTAAATTACAAGCAACTATTATTCCATCAACTTGTATATATGCATGAGAATCATGAATACACAAATGCCAGAAATGTTGTATAGGACAGGTGCGCATACAGTATGGAAGAGGTGGATCAGGAGACTTGCGCACTGCAGTGGCTGACGACTGATTGAGTCCTTCTACCTTGGTCTTCCTTATATATGTATAGTGTGTGGGACCAGCTCAGGAGGTGTTTTTGTAAGACTCCTACCGAGGGCTTGTCAGAAGCGTAAGGCAAGCCTTCATGATGCTTGTCTAGACGCTGACCTGTAGGTACCATTCCCACACACATCTAGCAATTTTTATGTCTGAACCTTTACTCCCAAGGCAAAACATCACTTACAAATAGAATTGAACAATTGGACAGGTTTAATGCTCTACTGAGAAAAAGGTGAAAGTTTGCAACCTTCTAAGTCATCCAGAGGTCAAGCTTTTTCTGATTAAATTGTCTCCAATAGCTTGTTGCATTGAATGGATGGAGATGTTTGATGCTTTCTTCCAGGATTATGAGAGAAAAACACACCTTTTTCTGTGTAAGCTCTGTGACCATCTTCGTCAGATCTTCAGCTTCTGACCTTGTCGTATGGTTCTAACCCATGCACCAGTACTTTTGTCAAACTTTTCAAGGATATATTATAAAGCACCGATAATTGCCTGAGGAGTTTTATTGGCACCAAATGACAGATTGTGCCCTTTCAGTAGTTAATTGAGGTGTTCCATGTATAGGTCAGCTGGTATGTTGTGTCAAGTCCACCCTCACTGTTGATGAAGCGGCCCCACAACATCTATTCAGCATACCGTTTGGGCAAAATGTAGTAATACTGCATTTGTATGTTTAATGCCTCTATGCAGTAATTTTTATGCTTAGTAGTGCGAAAAAAAAGAAAAAAGAAGAAAATATTTCCAGGATCTTAGCACTCTGTTCCCATCCCCCTCGCGAATACCATCATTGAATTCTAAGAGTAGTAAGCCCAGTGACAGTGTCTCCTTAGCATACTCCTGTACACTGTCTATTGAAGGGCAGGTTGACTCAGATGTCCCAGCAATGTATTCAATTCTGACCATTTCACTGATCAGCGCACATACACACACCTTCCTCCATTCCTAGCAGACTAGAGACAAAAGAGGCAGCTTCCATGGTGGTTCCAAAAGAAGAGTGAACCAGCCACCCATGTGGTTCCGCCCATCCTCCATCACCCGCTATCACTCCACCATCACGCGCCAGCCTCCAAACACTCCCATGCACGCCACCAGCACGCCGCCATCGCGCCGCCGCAGCACTCCAGCACCTCCATCACGCGCCAACGCACACCGCAGCTCAGCACGCCAGCACTCCCACAGCACGCCAGCATCCGCCGCACAGCATCCGCCGCTCAGCACGCCGCCACAGCAGCAGCCAGCCCCCATCCAATCCGCCACACGCCACCACACGCCGCCAGCACGCCACCAGCGCCTCAGCACGCCCCACAGGCAGCTCCACCCCACGCCGCAGCACGCAGCACGCCACGCACAGCCACCAGCACGCCGACGCCCCAGCACACCCGCACGCCGCCACGCCTGAGCACGCCGCCAGCAGCCGCACCACCACGCCGCCAGCAGCCGCCAGCACGCCCCCAGCACGCCACCAGCACGCAACCAGCACGCCACCAGCAGCCACCAGCACGCCCCAGCACGCCACCAGCACGCCACCAGCACGCCACCAGCAGCCCACCACACGCCGCAGCAGCCGCCAGCACGCGCGCACGCCACCAGCACACGGGCACGCAGCCATGCACAGACCAGAAAGCCGCCAGCGCACCACGAGCACGCCACGAGAGCACGCCACCAGCAGCCGCCAGCCACGCGCCACCAGCCGCCATCACGCACGGCAGCCCCAGCACCGCCACACGCCACAACCACGCCGCAGCACGCCACCAGCACGCCGCCAAGCACGCCGCCAGCAGCCGCCGCACGCCGCCAGCACCACCAGCAGCCACAGCGGCACCAGTCCCACCAGCAGCGCCAGCACGCCGCCATCAGGCCGCCAGCACACGACCAGCACGCCGCCGGAGCACCACCATCACGCCACCAGCCCGCCACCAGCACGCCGCCAGCACGCCGCGCCGCGAGCACCCGCCAGCACGCCGCCAGCACGCCGCCAGCACGGACCAGCACGACTCCAGCAGCAGCCAGCGCCCACCAGCAAGCCGCCATCACGCCAGCACGAGACGCCACCAGCACGCCGCCAGCACGCCACAAGCACGGCGCCAGCACGCCGCCAGCACAGACCATCACGCCTCAGGAACGACCCCAGCACCCCGATCCGACACCAGCAGCCCATCAAGCCTCCAGCACTCCCCAGCACGCCCCATCACGCCGCATCCACGCCTCCACACGCCGCCAGCACGCCCCAGCAGCCGCCAGCGCACCACCAGCAAGCCGCCGCACGCCAGCACGCCACCACACCACGCCAGCACGCCACCAGCACGCCGCAAGCACCACGAGCACGCACCAGCACGCCGCCAGCACGCCGCCAGCACGCCAGCACGCCGCCAGCACGCGACCAGCACGCCGCAGCACGCCACCAGCACGCCACCAGCACGCACCAGCACGCCACCAGCACCCCCAGCCCGCCGCCAGCACGCCAGCACGCGACCAGCACGGCGCAGGCACGCCGCCAGCACGCCGCGGCACGCCGCCAGCAGCCAGCAGCACAGCAGCCATCCGCTCGCCGCCAGCACGCCGCCAGCACGCCGCCATCAGCCGCCAGCACGCGCCACACGGCCGCCAGCACGCCGCCAGCACGCCGCCAGCACGACGCCAGCACACCGCCAGCACGCCGCCAGCACGCGACCAGAGCGCCGCCAGCACGCCGCCAGCACGCCGCCAGCACGCCGCCAAGCACGAAGCCAGCAGCCCCAGCACGCCGCCAGCACGCCACCAGCACGCCATCAAGCACGCCGAAATCACGCCGCCAGCACGCTACCAGCACGCCGCAGCGCCGCCAGCACGCCCAGCACGCCGCCAGCACGCCCCAGCACGCCGCCAGCACGCGACCAGCAGCCGCCAGCAGCCTACGACTCCGCCATCACGCGCCAACCCTCCATCACGCCGCCAGCACCCCCATCCGCCCCCAGCACTCCTCCCATCCGCACCCGCGACACTCACTCATCACGCGCCAGCACTCGCATCTCACCACCATCACCCACACTCCATCACTCCACCCAATCACACATCATCACTCCACCATCACTCCTCCATCACTCCACTATCACTCCACCATCACTCCTCCAGCACTCCTCCATCAATCCCCCATCACTCCTCCATCACTCCACCATCACTCCTCCATCACTCCACCTGGTAAGGGTGTGGCAATGGGAGGTAAGGGGTGTGGCAATGGGAGGTAAGGGGTGTGGCAATGTGAGGTAAGGGGTGTGGCAGTGGGAGGTAAGGGGTGTGGCAATGGGAGGTAAGGGGTGTGGCAGTAGGAGGTAAAGGGTGTGGCAATGGAAGGTAAGGGGTGTGGCAGTGAGGGAGGAAAAGGAGAGATGAACATACAGCTGGACAAGTCCAGTGGTTGGCCTAGCTAAATGGAGACAGGATTTTGTGTCCTAGAAAAGCAGATATGAATCCATGGGTTATTTTAACACTTGTGTATATGCCACACCTCCAGAAAGAGGGTGTGCCTTCTACCCTGGTGACAGCTGTGGCAGCTGATCACAGAGGAGGCAGCAGAAGCCAAACAGATGGTCAATGAGAAGAAACTTCCAGTGAGCATGTGTGTGAGTGTGTGTGTGTGTGTGTGTGTGTGTGTGTGTAATAAGTGTTTGTGTGTGGTGCAGTATGTGTGTGATGACGGAAGGGCATATTACCTTCTTCCTGGCAGACAGGAGTGTATTTGTAGCTACACACTAAAGCTCTTCCTCTGTCATCCATTTGCAGCCACCACCTGCTAAAATGGCGAAGGCTTTGTATAATTTTGAGGCCAAGACTCCAAAGTAAGCTGCAAAGATGTGATTGGTGTTGCACATGGTGTTGCTTAGCAACAATAGTGTTTATGTATCATATAGAAAGAGTGTGCTGTATTCCCTCTCTCGTTACGCAGCCATGGGTGGATTACATCATTGCTAAGCGTAAGTAGGGTGTGGTGAACTGCTGTACTCAATTCTGTCCACGGTCACCAGAATTTTGGGGAACCAATCAGATCAGAGTTATACAATAATTGCATATCTTTGTTATAATCGAGAGATTAATTTGGAATTCGTGACGGCAGGTGGTGACATGGACAGTCGTTCTAAGGCACGTGGGCCAACTTGGCAGCTTCTGTAGTGGACTGACTGCCCCTGTGTGTGCATGTGTGTGTGTGTGTGTGTTTGTGTGTGTGTGCGTGCATACATGTGTGTGCATGCGTCTGCTGCACATGTGCATGCACGCACAGAAAGGCTGTCCATATCATACCACCTTTGGTTTACCAACATTCTGGTGACCTGGACACAATTGAGTACTGGACCCTACTCACGTGTAGTGTGATGTAATCCACCCATGACTGCATAACATTGGGTCTGGGTACGAGACTAAGGAAAGATGTGGGTGTGGTGAGGTGATGATGTGGTGTGTCAGTTGTGTCAGTGGTATTGACAACATAAAGGGTTAATATCACAAGTATTGCATGAGGTTAGGACCACTAGAAGTTATTAGTATGGTTTAGTAATTTTAAACTGCTGCTTTGTTGTACTTTTAGGAGGAGACAATCCAACATCATCTTCACCATCTTAGCCACGCCCCCAGCAAACCATCTTCATTTCTATTGCCAGCCAGAGAGAGTAATATCAGCTTTTGAAAATTTTATCCCATGTGATATTTGGTCTTCCCCTTTTTGAATAGCCATTGGACAGTTTGTGTCAACTGTCAGTAGGGAAATCTGTACCCTTGTATTGGTGCCAATTTACTCGGGACTTTAACAACTGAGCAGTGTGGCTGGGGAGGAGTAGATGGGTGTGGCATGGGAGTAGATGGGTGTGGCAGGGGAGGGGTAGATGGGTGTGTCAGGGGAGGAGTAGATGGGTGTGGCAGGGGAGGAGTAGATGGGTGTGGCAGGGGAGGAGTAGATGGGTGTGTCAGGGGAGGAGTAGGTGGGTGTGGCAGGGGAGGAGTAGATGGGTGTGACAGGGGAGGAGTAGATGGGTGTGACGGGAGGAGTAGATGGGTGTGGCAGGGGAGGAGTAGATGGGTGTGGCAGGGGAGGGGTAGATGGGTGTGGCAGGGGAGGGGTAGATGGGTGTGGCAGGGGAGGAGTAGATGGGTGTGTCAGGGAGGAGTAGATGGGTGTGGCAGGGGAGGAGTAGATGGGTGTGGCAGGGGAGGAGTAGATGGGTGTGGCAGGTGAGGAGTAGATGGGTGTGACAGGGAGGAGTAGATGGGTGTGGCGGTGGAGGAGTAGATGGGTGTGGCGGTGGAGGAGTAGATGGGTGTGGCAGGGGAGGAGTAGATGGGTGTGTCAGGGGAGAAGTAGATGGGTGTGGCAGGGGAGGAGTCGATGAGTGTGGCAGGGAGGAGTAGATGGGTGTGGCGGTGGAGTAGATGGGTGCATGTGGCAGGGGAGGAGTAGATGGGTGTGTCAGGGGAGGAGTATATGGGTGTGGCAGGGGAGGAGTCGATGAGTGTGGCAGGGGAGAAGTAGATGGGTGTGGCAGGGGAGGAGTATATGGGTGTGGCAGGGGAGGAGTCGATGAGTGTGGCAGGGGAGGAGTAGATGGGTGTGGCAGGGTAGTTGGTTCTATGAGCAGGGCAGGAATGAGTTGATTGAAGCAGATAGGATTAGGCTTAGAAGAACAATGACTGAATTTATAAATATTACATGATCTAGCTGTAATATTTATTAATTCATTACTAATTATAATAAGCATCTGAAGCATATGTAGTTAGAATATATTGACACATACAAGATATGGTAATACCAAAAGCACAGTCAGCTACCTTGCAACTGAACAGGTGTCATTTATTAGACAGCAAAATGGCACACACAAGAGACCAGGTCACAACACACATGTTGTAAAGGATATGTACATAATCGAAGGAACAAATGATGATGGACACATGTACAAATGCCAAGGGGCGCAACAAAATGGACACAACTTAGAGCGAGAGCCAAATAATGTAACAGCATTTAGTTTGCCATTCCACAGTCCTTGATGACAACAGGCTTTGAGGTGTCTCCTCCATCTTCTGAACCGACTGCCTACATCTTCCTCACCACATCCATCCTTTCCAAAACTTTCCCATTCAGCCTTTCTTTTAAACACACTTGAAAAAAAAATCAAACAAGTTAATTTCAGGAATGAGGAGAGGGGCAAGCTGAATGCCCCTCCCCCCACACTCACTTTTAATGATGCACCTTTGAAAAACACATACACTTCCCTCTCTCTCCAACACCTCCCTCTCTCTCTATCACCTCCCTCTCTCTCCATCACCTCCCTATCTTTCTCTATCACCTCCCTCTCTCTCCTCCTACTTACCAGATGGTGAGACACAGAATTGAATGCGGATATCCCTACACAGTTTGGTATTGCCAAGTACGATTTCAACGGACGCAAACTCAGTCCGTTGGCCAGGCTACTCTTCCCAGCAGTGGATGATAATCTTCTCGCCTACCAGTTTGAAGGCAACATGAAGATTCAGCTGGAGTGGTACTGCCCCATCTTGCCCATGGTCCTGGTCAATGGCTGTGAGGGTATCGGCAGGGTTCTCCACCAACGTGCCCAACTAAAAAAGGTGTGCAGATGGTTATCGAAAGTGTTGCAATTGTGTGGGTGTGATGAGATGTGGTAGATTTGAGATGCCTTTGTCCAATATACCACACACACCTGCACACACACATTATATACAGGGTGTCCATGAATCAATAGGACAGGTTTAAATATTTATAGCTTTATATAGAAGTCAGTTAATATTGTGCTCTTAGATGGCTCTGATTAAGCAAATAGTACAAATCTCTTAAATGGCTGAATACCTTGATCAAGGCCCTCTGTGTGAATAGTTTAATAATTACTTAATTAGCTTGAGGTCAATTTATCTGGTTTGGAATGATTAACTTCCATCTTTCAAATTTAAATAGTGAGTTATTTCATACAAAATTACACCAAGAATAAACACAGGAAAAAGTTACGAGGACTGGATCCTACTTAATATGGCCGTAGCAACACAACGAATGAGTGCTTCCTGACCTCTCCAGCCTGGGCTGCGGCACCTGCACAAACCCCCGCTTCTGACAAAGTAAGCGGTGAGGTCACACAGATGTCAAAGGCTGCTGGCCTGCCTTGAGCTGGACCAGTTCTGGACAAGGACATCAGCTGGTCTTGTATGACTGTGGTCTGGTGTTAGGTTATTTCCGGCCTCAAACTTTAACACTCAGGTGGGCCAACCTACACGACTCCGCAACAACATCGCGAAGTCTATTGTGGTGAAACACAGCATCACCCCCACGCTTACATGTGGAGGCATGATGGCCTAATGGATCGAGCACAGTGTCTGGACATAAGGAGCACAGTGATCCCCCTGATGTGTCAAGACCAAGCCACCACTTGATGGCCACTTGGAACTGGTCAGGATTTAATGAAGGCCTAGACCTTCGGAAGGGACAACTGACAACCACGACGAAGCATGGGGAGATGAAATGGACAAAAGGCGGGCCCTGTCTGCCAAGGACAGTTATTAAAGTTTAAAATAATTGGATGTTTAAAAGCCAAATGGAGACCAGACTTGAAAGATGTTGTACTTTTTGCTGTCACCACTGAATTTTGTGATGAGTTCCAAATGGGGATTATACAATCGGAGAAAAGATTGTGTCTGACCACAGAACTTGATATCTGAATTGAGCTCAGTTTTCAAGAGTGACCACGAGTGTCATGAGTAGAACTAGGTATGCAGAAGAAATTAATTAACTTCAAAATTATTAACAGCTTAATGGGCAAAGCCAATTATTACAGTACACATGTTGTGTAAAAATAAAATGTGCGTTGCAGGAAAACGTAGTTAGCAAACAATTTACACAGAAAATAACTGATCAATATGTTCTTGACTGCAAAGTGTTAACTGTTTAGATAAACGGAGTGGTTTTAGTATAGCACCTGTGGCGCAATATTGCTCTGTTGCCTGTGAAAGAGTTAAATTACTAAGTCACTTGATTGTGTCAGGGTAATCAAGTTTGATCTGTTGATTTAAATTTTGTAGTAACAATAATGTAGCATTGAGATAATTGATAGAAGTATAATAATACAGGTAGCCGCACATTAATTATTAGTTCATGTTGATCAACATTATTGTTGTTGACTTTAGTTACTTATTATTAAAGTCACTTAACCTTTATGCTTGCACCATTATTATGGTTCAGGCTTTTATCCCATGTGATATTTAGTCTTCCTTTTTCTGATTAGCCATTGGACAGTTTGTGTCAACCGTGAGTAGGGAAATCTGTGCCCTTGTATTGGTGCCAATTTATGATGTTCACTCGGGACTTTAAAAACGGAGTGTGGTTAAGTGGGGCCGGCGAAATAGATGGGCGTGGCATGGGAGGAGTAGATGGGTGTGGCAGGGGAGGAGTAGATGGGTGTGGCAGGGGAGGAGTAGATGGGCGTGGCATGGGAGTAGGTGGGTGTGGCAGGGAGGAATAGATGGGTGTGGCAGGGGAGGAGTAGATGGGTGTGGCAGGGGAGGAGTAGATGGGCGTGGTATGGGAGGAGTAGATGGGCGTGGCATGGGAGTGGATGGGTGTGGCATGGGAGGAGTAGATGGGTGTGGCAGGGGAGTTAGGTGATTGAGAGTTGATTGGATTACACTTACATAGTTGGAATACATGTACATTGATGCAAACTAAATATGGCAACACTTATTTTTTTTTTCGATTTGACACAAATGGAACAGTCAGCTTCATTGCAACTGAACAGGTGTGATTTATTAGACAGCAAAATGGCTCATACAAAATAATAATGGAGACATGTACAAATGTCAAGGGTCAACCACAACAAAATGGACACAACTTAGAGAGCGAGAGCCAAATAACGTAACAGCATTTAGTGGACTACTTTGTCATTCCACAGTCCTTGATGACCACGGGCTTTGAGGTGTCTCCATCTTCTGACCCGACTGCCTACATCTCCCTCACCACATCCATCCCTTCCACAACTTTCCCATCTTCCGAAAAAAAACTTCCAAACCTTTCCCATCCAACTTTTATTTGAAAAATATTAAACAAGTTAATTTCTAAATGCTCTTCATCACCTCCTGCCCATCACTTCCCGGCACTCCATACTTAACCAATTATCTGATTGAGCTGGACATGTAGCTGGTAGGCACAGCTGTACTCTGAGTGGACTTAGTTTGTGTGTGGGTAGCATACATGCTGAGTGTACTTTGTTATGTGTTGGTAGCCATGGTTGTACTCTGAGTATATTTAGTGATGTGTTGGTGGTCATGTGAGTGAGCTGAGTGTGCAGTGTACATGTATATGCTGTGGTTTGAAGGCCATATCATGCACTGCTTCCCTCCCCTACATGAAGGCTGTATGATAGCAGCAACTCTGGTGGCACAGAAACTGTTGGTAACAAATCACTGGTTTACGGCCATCTACATGATATCGTGCATGTACATGCTATATGGCCAGGGCTGGAGGAGTCTTCCACACATAATTGGTGTATGCAGTAGTTATTAGTATGATTTAAGCTAAACTGCCAAATTAGAACCGGTTGGCTATATTGGAACCGGGGGGTCCAAAGTGGTAGAAGACTAGAGGTTTGAACCTAATTCTTCTTTGTGCACTGATACTACCTCTAGTCTCCTACCACTTTGGACCCCACCCCCGGTTCCAATAAAGCCAACCGATTCTAATTCGGCAGTTTACTTTAGTAACAGAAATTTTTAACACAGGTTAATAATTATAGGAGTAATTAACATTTGATTGAATTTTGCAGTCAGGGTTATTCAAAATGATCTCGAAATGACACAGGCAGAGATGATGGCTTGGATAGTTCCACTAGCCAGTGGTTTATCATGAATCAAATGGACCAGATGCAAGTGTACTACACCATCACCATAACAACATACATGTACATGTATTGGTGTAGTACTTTATTCCTGTCAGTATATTGTCTAACGTATGCATTCACACAATCTACACAGCTGTCCACAACATCCACATAACAGCCTGGAGGCCACACCTCCACAATGACCTCCCAACACATGCCCCTCCTCCCCCACCCAATGCACACAACTGCCACCCAGACTCATATGACTCACACAATCACAACAGCCTCCCAACACATCACACACAACTGTATCCTCTCACACTCACTCCACCATGAACACATTCCACATAGAAATACGTGCAAAATCAAGATAAAATCAAGATTTTCAGCAGTAGTTGCTGATTGGTGTGTGACTATCTTTATGGCAATCCCACTATCACATGATATCCTTACACTCACAATAGTTTCCCTGTTATCACATGTCAACACATCTCCATATAATGCTCACCACCACACTCCTGCCTCCCTCCTGCGACTGCCTTCCGCACACACAACTGCCTCACACATGCACACACAACACCCAATGCACACACCTGCACTTATACATGTATACCAACACATCACATAACTGCATTCCAACACACCTCCTCCCACACACTCTGAGCCAGCCAAATACAACACCCACAGTGTACATATTGGTGCACTGCCAGAGTGGGCCTTCCCACTGACACCATTCAGAAGCTGGGAAGATGGCCAAGCACAGCCTACCGGACATATACCCATCATCCCCTGACACACCCATCCAACACCAGAACTATGGCTACACAGTCACCATGACCCAGTTGTATGAATCCATGCCTTGTACCCTATTCCTCCTAACCTGATACCATATCCTCACCACCAACCATTTTGGAGGTATTTTCACCAAGGACCACAAAAGTAGACCTCCTCCCTTGACCCCTCACCTCCTCAACACAAGGCACTATGGTTACCAACAGATATTTGAGACCACTGTGAATCTCAGTTACCATACAGTATAATTCCTCCCTTCCCTTTGTACCAAGGACCAAGATCACCCCCTCAAAAGTAGACTTCCCTCACCTCCCCTCCATGACCCCTCACCTCCTCCACACAAGAAAGGTGAATCACCTTGGTTACCAATAAGGATGTTTCCACACAACAACCTACAGGTAGCACTGTAACAAAATGGCCTAACTAGTTACCTCTAGCATTGTAAACACCATGATTTTATTAAGAGGCAAGAGGTCATCTGCACAAACATTTTCTCATGTTTAAGATGCAAAGTGTTATTTTCCTTGCATGTGAGCTGCTACTGTAATCGGTTCCCCCTCATCCCCAGTCCAAACGTCTCAGCCCAAATACAGTTCCCATGCTTACATCATGATGACATCACCGTTGTAAGAAACATTGACATGGTAATCTGACTAATACATGTAGCAGCTAACAGAACTGTCACTTTAACCCACCAAAGCATGGACACCTTGTAGCGAGATAACTGAAACATGATCATCGGAGGAAAGGATATGAGGAGGGGGAGGAGTGAAGGGAGGAGGGAGAGGAGTGAGGGAAGGTGAACGAGAAGTGGAGGGAGGAGGGGAGAGAAGGGAGGGAGGAGGGAGAGAAGTGGAGGGAGGAGGGAGAGAAAGTGGAGGGAGGCGGGAGAGGAGGAGAGGAGCGGAGGGAGGAGGAGAGAGAGGGAGGAGGAGGAGGAGAAGAGGGAGGGAGGTAGGGAGAGGGAGAAGGAGGGAGGGAGGAGGAGGGGAGTGGGGAGGAGGGAGAGGAGAGAGGAGAGGAGGGAGGAGGAGTGGAGGAGGAGAGTGGAGGGAGGAGGAGGAGGGGGAGAGGAGGAGGAGAGGGAGGAGGAGTGGAGGAGAGGAGTGGAGAGGAGGGAGGGGGAGCGGGAGGAGGGAGATGGAGGGAGGAGGAGAGGAGTAGAGGAGGAGGAGGAGGAGTGGAGGAGGAGAGGGAGAGAGGGAGAGGGGGAGGAGGGATGGAGGGAGGAGGGAGAGGAGTGGGGGAGGAGGGAGAGGAGTGGAGGGAGAGGAGTGGAGGGAGGAGGGAGAGGAGTGGAGGGAGGAGAGAGGAGTGGAGGGAGGAGAGAGGAGTGGAGGGAGAGGAGTGGGGAGAGGAGTGGAGGGAGAGGAGTGGAGGGAGAGGAGTGGAGGGAGAGGAGTGGAGGGAGAGGAGTGGAGGGAGAGGAGTGGAGGGAGAGGAGTGGAGGGAGAGGAGTGGAGGGAGAGGAGTGGAGGGAGAGGGAGTGGAGGAGAGGAGAGGGAGAGGAGAGAGGAGTGGAGAAAGAGGAGTGGAGGGAGAGGAGTGGAGGGAGAGGAGTGGAGGGAGAGGAGTGGAGGGAGAGGAGTGGAGGGAGGGGAGTGGAGGGAGAGGAGTGGAGGGAGAGAGGAGTGGAGGGAGAGGAGTGGAGGGAGAGGAGTGGAGGGAGAGGAGTGGAGGGAGAGGAGTGGAGGGAGAGGAGTGGAGGGAGAGGAGTGGAGAGGAGAGGAGTGGAGGGAGAGGAGTGGAGGGAGAGGAGTGGAGGAGAGAGGGAGTGGAGGGAGAGGAGTGGAGGGAGAGGAGTGGAGGGAGAGGAGTGGAGGGAGAGGAGTGGAGGGAGAGGAGTGGAGGGAGAGGAGTGGAGGAGAGGAGTGGAGAGGCGAGGAGTGGAGGGAGAGGATGGGGAGGGAGAGGAGTGGAGGGAGAGGTAGTGGAGGGAGAGGAGTGGAGGGAGAGGAGGGGAGGGAGAGGAGTGAGGGAGAGGAGTGGAGGGAGAGGAGTGGAGGGAGGAGAGGAGTGGAGGGAGAGGAGTGGAGGGAGAGGAGTGGAGGGAGAGGAGTGGAGGGAGAGGAGTGGAGGGAGAGGAGTGGAGGGAGAGGAGTGGAGGGAGAGGAGTGGAGGGAGAGGAGTGGAGGGGAGGAGATGGAGGGAGAGGAGTGGAGGGAGAGGAGTGGAGGCCGAGAGGCGTGGAGGAGGAGAGGAGTGGAGGGAGAGGAGGGGAGGGAGAGGAGTGGAGGGAGAGGAGTGGAGGGAGAGGAGTGGAGGGAGAGTGGAGGGAGAGGAAGTGGAGGGAGAGGGAGTGGAGAGTAGTGGAGGGAGGAGGGAGAGGAGTGGAGGGAGGAGGAGTTGGAGGGAGGAGGAGAGGAGGGAGGGGAGAGGAGTGGGAGGGAGGAGGGAGAGGAGTGGAGGGAGGAGGGAGAGGAGATGGAGGAGTGAGGGAGGAGGGAAAGGAGCGGAGGGAAGAGGGAGAGGAGGGCGGGAGAGGGAGAGGAGTGGACGGAGAGGGAGCGGAGTGGAAGGAGAGGAGTGGAGGGAGAGGAGTGGAGGGAGAGGAGGTGGAGGGAGAGGAGTGGAGGGAGAGGAGGAGTGGAGGGAGAGGAGTGGAGGGAGAGGAGTGGAGGGAGAGGAGTGGAGGGAGAGGAGTGGAGGGAGAGGAGTGGAGGGAGAGGAGGGAGGGAGAGGAGTGGAGGGGAGGAGGGAGAGGAGTGAGGAGGGAGAGGAGTCGAGGGAGGACATCACATGCTAAAAGTCCACACAGCCCAGAGCGTGCAGGTGTTCTACTGTAAGTGTGTGTGTAAGTGTGGATGTGTGTAGTGAAGGAGTAGACCCACCTCTCCCAGACACTCCTTCTCTTGGGACCACACCACTGTGCCTTCGTTCACTGGAGAGGCTCCTGCTATGACCACTGGAGGATCAGGAGGGGGAGGAGGGAGGGAGCAAGGAGGGCGAAAAGAGGAGAGAGAGAGAAAAAAGGAGGAGGGAGGATCACACCATACATGGACAGTCTTGATGGTAAATACGTACCTGTAAGATTTAAAGAATACATGAGTGTACAGTTTGTCACACATTGTACACACCCACTCACAGTCCACACCCTCTCCTCCTCCCCATCACCACACCACTCAAAGTCCACACAGGAAAGATGTCATCATAAAAGATGGTGTAGTATCTGGTAGCCATGTTGAGAGGCTTGTCAGCCATCATACATGTATGGAGGTCGAATAAATCTGAAGAGTGCTTCTACTAAAGCAAAGGTCAGCCAGTTGTGGTCAAAGATGCAAAGACAAGATTAGATCTTTGCATTCTTGGCCACAACTGGCTGACCTTTGTTTTAGTAGAAGCACTCTTCAGAATTGTTCACATATGGACCAACCTCCAATTGTAATCTGCATAATAGCAGCTAATAGAACTGTCCCCATAGCTTGGGCACTAATATAAATGTCTCTATTACTCCACCTAAATGTGTTACCTGCCACAAGGATCAGTGTGTTTCCCAGTCTTAGCGGTTGATCTGTACAGAGGATTGGAGCCCTTGTCCTTGAGTGTGTACACAGCTACAGTACTGTGCCATCATACAACCCCACAGCGATGAGGTAAGGGTGCTCTGGATGGATGTCCAGTGACATGACCCCACTATCCACCTGGAACACATACCTGACCATGTATGGTGATGGCAAGGGACGGAGGGGAGGAGAGGGAGGGGAGGAGAGGGAGGGAGGAGAGGGAGGGAGGAAGGGGATGGAGGGAGAGAGAGCGAGGGGGAGGAGGAAGGGGATGGAGGGAGAGAGGGAGGAAGGAAGGGGAGGGAGGGAGGGAGGGAGGGTGGGGGAGGGAGGGGAAGAGGGGAGAGGGAGAAAGGAGAAGAGGGGAGAGGAAGAGGAGAGGGGAGAAGGAGAGGGGAGGGGAGAGGGGAGAGGGAGGGGAGAGGGGAGAGGGAGGGAGGAAGAGGAGCATGCTTTACATACACATAAACACACACCCACACACACAGTGAACAGGGGAGGGGCTCACAGGGTTGTGGTCTCGAACAATACCCCTCCTTCAGCAGATGCCTCTCCAAGCCTCCCTGGTAAGACTCAAGGGAATAGTGATACGAGAATAGCTTGCACGTCTGTCGAGGCAGCACCTGCAAACAAGGAGTCAAAGGGTTAAACACAGCTACAACATGCAGGTAAAGGTGGGTGTATGGGGTACACACCAGAGTCCTCCCCTTCCCCTCCCTTCCTCCTCCCCTTCCACCTTTACCAAAGACCAAGGTCAATTTCAATGTCTACATTTTTAATCTTTATGTCATAATTAAAAATAATCCAAATGTGCTTTGAAAACATCTCCTGTACCTTAGCTCTAGTAGCAGAAATCAAAGCAGTTTGCTTCTCAACACTGTACACACATCTATCAGGTGAGCCATCACCCATTGGACCCAAATGACATCATACCAGGCTTCAGGCGGAGTGAAGTCCTGCAAATGCAAGGTGCAATGATTCTATTGCCATGGCAACACGAATACTTTCTGTGGGGAGATGATAGGAGTGAAGGGAGAGACATCGCACCTTTAAGTCCACACCCTCCCCTCCTCCCCATCTCCATCACCACACCAGTCCATACCCTCCCCTCCTCCCCATCACTACACCACTCACAGTCCACACCGGAATGATGTCATCAGGAAAGATGGTGAAGTACCTGGTAGTCGTGTATAGAGGAGTCCTCCTCCCCTTCCCCCTCCCCTTCCATTTTTACCTAGAAAGGAGGGGGAGTGGAGGAGGAGGGGTAGTGGAGAGAGGCCAGTCAGCCTTCATTTGGAAGTTGGTCCACGTGTGAACAGATCTGAAGAGGGCTTCATATAGAACAAGTGAAAAAGTATGAGGAGGAAGGGGAGGGGAACATGTCAATGCATCCACATACAACACATGTGCAGATACTTACAGTACAGTGTATACATGCCGTAAAACACAGCTACAACACACAGGCCATATCAGTGGCATGTTGAAATGTATAGCACTGTTGTATACAATAAAGTAACAGGAGATAGAAATGAACCCCTTCTCCCTTATGTCACTATTCAGATCACTGCTGGACGAGACACATATTCTCAAGACAAGATTATCTCCACCTCCACCTCCACCCACACACTCCTCATCCTCATCTCCGCAGCAGCAACATTTCCACCTAACAACCAATCAAAATGACCACTGTAGACCACACCCCTCACCCTGGCAAAGGCAATATTCTGAGATACCCGACCACACAGAGCATCTGCTCGTCCGTCCACGTGTACACGCCTAGCTGGTGGAAAACGAATGCATCTAGGTATACTGAATTCCCCCGTCACACGTTCATGTTCCCGGATGCGCGCATGCCGAAGCACAGAAAAAATTTCAACACGCCAAGGCTGGGTTTGGTTTCAAACGAAGTGCGTGGGTCAACGTCAGTGTGCAACGAGGTGTATGCAAAAAAGCAGGAGAGCCAACCCAGTGAGTTCAAGGCTCTCCCACCCTGGAAATGACTAGCTACAGACCTGGTGTGGAAAAGCTTTACAACCGTCCTGGCTTTATCGAACACAATCCAGGGAATGCCGGCTGGGAGTTCATCAATTTCCACCCTGGACGTTTCTAACATTTTCCTGTGAAGCCGTGATGACCCGATCATGTACAGCGTCAATGACTTACCAGCTGTTTCCAGGAAGGACTGTGTTGGCTGTATCGTAGAAGGCGGGGGGTAGGCATCACGTGGATCCAGGATCAGTCACGTACGTGGTACGTGCGCTGCCATGACCGCGCTACAACTGGCACATCGGAGTACACACGATACGGCTCCACGATGAAGCTCTGAATTTTTATTAAAATTCATTGTCGATTAATTCGATCACTGCACCAGCTACTTGCCCCCAAGCGTGACGTACTGTCTTTTCAATAGCTACATGCCATCATACAGGTTCTGAATACATTCGCTGTGATGTACTATGGTCCTCCACAATGGTTCTTTTGACCATGGTCAGCAGCCGTATGGCTCACAAAGAACCCAGACCACAGCTCCATGGTGCAGTGGTGACGTCATCTGGTCTTTCCCACCTGGTTCAAGGCCAGATGGTATCTTGATAGAAGGCTAGTGACTGGTGAATAACACTATTGATGATGGCTGCATGCTGAGAATGTCTAGCCTCCTGCCACAAAGGCTGTCACCACATAGCCACAAGTATGAGGCTAGCAATTTTTAGATAAGGTATGGTAAGTGACCAGTTTAAGATTAAGCTGCATTTATATCACCATGACATCAACAAGACAAACAAACAGCAATAGTAAAAGCATTTAAAACAACAGAAAGAACACAGAACAGATGGCACACACACATACAAATAACTACTGTGTAGTACATAATAAGGTTCAATGTTCCCAGCTACATGCATAACCTTGTGAGGTCACTGTTGTGTGATCCAGGAGGTCAACTGTTCTGATAACAGGACTTCACCAACACTGGCACTTCTCAACACACCAGTCAATGTCCCCCAGGTGTATGGAGGTGACCCTCGTCTCCTCCACTCGCTAAATATCTCACCAAATGCTCTGTGGTAATCCTCCAGGCTTTGGTGCTGTGGTCGTATCACCTGAAGCTGGGCTGGTGTGAGACCAAGTTGAAGTCCCACCATCTCATACTTGCTTGGAATCACAGCTGCTACTTTCTCCATGAGGTGCTGTAATGATGGCTCACTGTCCAAGGTCACAGGAACTGTACCTAGATGAAACAGACAGTGATCACATGATCAACCACACACACATTACCCACCTGTTGCACTGGGATCTTGGTTCATGACACCACTCTCACCAAACCACATCAACTGACCCTCACACAGATCTCCTTTCTGGCGTCCTCGAATGCTACACTTCCACTTCTTCTCCAACACAACTGTAGCTAAATGGGGAAGGTCTGAGGTACAACTGGCTCCTGCACACATGAAGGCATCTTCAAACTGGACACCTTGGTACTTGAGTATTCCACATGCTGTCTTGATAGCACTGTGAACACAACCTCTGATCTCTCTACACACTTTACTGGACATCTCATCAATGTGCAATACAATGTACGAGAACATGTCAACTAGGGTCACTATTTCTGTTGTGTCAAATGTGATGCAGTTGCGATACAAACACAAAGGCTTGCCCGCATCCATGCACACCTTCCAAGGTGAATGGTTGGTTGGGGATAAAAGCTGGGCCACAAGACAGCAGAACAGACCACTAGGAATACAGCCTTGGGTGGGCCTGATGATCAGTGAGGTACCTGGTTGACAGTACTTGGTCACTTGGCCAGAGTCCAGATGGGGCAGCAGAGCTGGCATCAAGTACTCAATACCCTCATCTCCGACCATAGCAATCGCTCCAACACTCACCAATAACTTCAACAGATCTTGTACAGTGAACAGACCTTCTGCGTAATGCTTTGAAAACTTGTTCAGGAGCTCCACTGACAACAGTCCATGATCCCTGAACTTGACCAGATCCCCCTTAGCTGCCACGTCCCCAGCCGGACGATACAACAGCTTGTGGTGGTACTCCACTATTTCAGACACCTTGGTGAGAACAACCTGGGGATCACAGAAAACTGTCTGGGGAAGAACCTCTGGGTAATGTAAGAACACATTGTGGTGGACAAGATGGTGCAAGGCAGCAGAAAATGCATCTCCCTCGATGTGCAACCTTTTAGCACACCCTTGGCATTCTACAAGGCTCAAGATGCCATCATGGGAAGACCGTTGGAGAAGAACCTCCAGCCCAAACCATGCTATAGGCATCTTTATTGGCTGTGGGCACACAGATATTATTTCTTCTCTGAGTACCTTAGCAACACGTCTGTCCTCGTCCCGAGGGGTTTTCCCATTCACAGCAAATATCACTTCTTCTAACTCCTCTCCGTTGTACACTATACGAAAACTGCCTGCATCCAGTAATGCCTTGAACTTTTGGCTTTTCTCTTCGATGGATTCTGAGCACCTATCTGCAGCATCTCGGTGTGTTCCCACGGTGATGATCAGAGGTCGAGCATCCTGTGAGCACATTGCTCCGAGACAGTGCTGAAGGATCTGTTTGTGTGAGAGAGATGATTGATATGGTCTACTCACTGGCTTGCCATCCGCTCCATAGTACTCGATGGTTGGTTGATGGGACAGTTCTTCTGAAAGGTTTAATACAAATATGGCCACAGCAGGTTTCTGAACGAACAATGGAAGGATATCATGGTATTCAAGTTGACCTCCACTGTCAATAAAATGAATCCACTTCACACCAAACATTTTCTTCTTGTCTATGTACAGAGAGATTTGTACAGGTTAAGTAAGATAGCTCTGAACCATCTCTTTACCTGAGGAGTGGTTGATGTGATGAATCAGCTCCTCCTCTATGGATACAGTCCTACTCTGTTGGCCGGTATCCATGGTAACATTGACACGGGCAGGTGTGGGGTCAGGGTGAACTGCACCAGCTCCATCACTAGACACATGAATGGTCATCTTTGGGAAACAGCTAACCACCTCTTCCAAGGATGTTGCCATGGATACACAACCATCTCTGATGGTACCACCCACAACCCTTAGCAGTGCCTGGTCATCTTCAACCACAAACCAGTCATCCTCCTTTTGACCCAGTGAGAAGGAGATGGCTCGAACAGGGTTGTCAGCCAGTCCTGTACTGACACGTTGCTCTGGAGGGTCCTTCTTGAGAAGGAGGTGTTTGAGGTGAGTCTTGCCAACACCGGCTGCTCCAAGGATGAGACACTTGGTCACTGAAGTTTCCACATATCCCTTGCTCATGGCCTCCTCATAGAGCCTGTTGAACGAATCACACAAATATTCTCACATCTCCTTTCATATTGGCATCAGTACACACACACCCTTTATTGCAATCACCACAACACATACATTAGCATTATCAAAAGAAATTCTTCCACCCTTACACTAATCGAAAACACAACTGCTGTGCTGAACGGTTCACCAGTGAGGTACCTTTGTCATGACAGTGTACCATACGTACATGTTACATAATAGTGGAAGCAGTCATTTCTGAACGCAGATTGTTCCAATATACGTGCACAAAACACAAAACTGCACCAGAATAGTCGTTACAAATGATCAGTAATGTTAAGCACAGTCAGCCAACATACATTAATGTCACGTCACAAGTTGGAGTGTTACAACCAGCCCACTTCACCAAGTACCCTCACCCAATCCTCTATCCACTGTATCCCTGTTCCCTCATATTCCCCATACCTTTCATCTGCTTCTTTTTGGCTTTTCCCGGTCTCCTTTACAGTTGGTGTGATGGGGAAGAGCTTAGCAAGACCTGAAATGAGTAGCATTAATTCAAATCCAGTAAAGGGAATATTTACCTTGCACAGTAATCCTCAACACCTGTTTAGTATAGCCATCAACCACCAACAGGCCTCCATCTGATAGCAACAGTGTGTCCACTCGGGAACATGCAAATGGCATGTCTCCCACATGCTTCCACTTCTTATCATCACCATGGAGACCATAGATGGAATAAGTCTTGTTTGATCCACTCCTCCGGTTTTCTGCACTTCCAATTGCAAGCAGCACACCATCACCCACACATACTGATGACAAGTAGTATGGTACATCTGGTAACTGCCTCCAAATGGATTGCTGTGAGTCATGGGTGTGTGCAGTAGTCTTGTGAGTGTGTGTGCACATGTGTGTGGTGGAAATAGGTGGAGATGTGTCATGTGTGGTCATGTGAGTGTGCACACACATTTGGAGCATGTGCACCAGTACATGTGATGTAGCTACATGTGTGTGTGTATCTTATGGTATGTACACACACACATGCTGCATGCAGTTAAGACATCTGTGTGTGGTGTGTGTCACTACAGGCAGCCATGTGTGTACAATAGTGTGCACGAGAGCCATGAAGCACACGCACCACACAACGCAGTCACAGCTTCAACGCCAGCGCGTCCGTGGTGTGTGGGCGATGGAGACGCTTCGCGTGCGCGCGTCTCTGGACCATCGCAGAGATACGCGCATCCACGTCGAGTGTGTGCGTGTATGTAGGCTGTCTACGTAGGTTCACGTTGAGCGTGGACTCGTAGGTGTGTGTGTAGTAGCGTGGTGTGGGTCCGCGCGTCAGCTACACACACGCTAAACAAAGGGACAGAGATGCTACACAATGCTCAGTGGCTCACCAGGTCACGGATGTCGGCACACCACACTGCTCTGGCCATGCCCCAACCTCCCATCACGAAGACCAGATCCCCATGGACCACTGCTGACATGAAGCAACATGGCTCAGGAAGTGATGGTCCTCTGTGCCAGGTCTGTGTCCCGCCTTCAAACACCTGAACATCATTCAAGTACCTCCTCACTCCATCACCTCCATCACCTAGCCCTCCCATCACCACCATACCACCTCCACTAACACTTAATACACAGGACCCCCAACACCCTATCAACATGTCAGGCATGAGGGACCATCTCCCTCCACTTAACTCCATCACCTTCTTACTCCTCACACCATCCTTCAAACCTCCAACCCACACCAGCCTTCCTCCGCACACAGCTAGTGTGCCCCCACTCTCACCACCATCAGCCACTCTACTCCACTTAGACCGCACCTCATCCAACATGTACACTCCTCCTCCATATCCTCCTCCCCACACAACCCTACCCTCCACCTCCACTAGACCACCACCACCTCCTCGACCACCTGGCACAGGCATATTCGCACAAGTTGCGAAACTCAACATTTTTATGTTCTAAAGAAATGAAATGATTAATAGTTAATGGAAAGACAGCACCGTTCAGGGAGCTAGCTAGCTCGTACGCACCACGAGGTCCACACCACACAACCACACACACTTCACGCTTCTCTTTACTACACCAATAGGCTCATCTGGACACGGCCAACCGGACTAATGGCGACCAGTACGGATAGTTGGGGTAGTCCTTGTAGCTACGTACGGTTACAAGAGGTCTGCCTATCATTCCAGCATCTTGGAGACACTGTCGGCTAGCTCCTTCCAATGCTCACAGCTACCTTATCCTCCCAAAATACGCATCTCAAGCTTCTCTGCCACAACAAATACGGGCCCCACCTAACCTACCAAGCTGGATTGTATTTATTTCAGTTATAAAGGAGGGTACCGGTACAGACATCTCATCTGACCCCACACACACCTTCAATAGCTACAGGAATCACTACTGGACAATGGACACACAAAGGTTCAATCTTTTCTGGTAGTGGCGTTCTTTACAACTAGAAGGCTGGGTAAATATGTTTCCAAGGGCTACTCAAAGGCTACCCTCAAAGGATTCTACGCTATACATTTACAAATCTGTTTCCAAGGGCTACTTTAGCTTTTCTTAAAAGCTACTACGATCTGAAGATATTTGTTTCTGTGTGGCCTTTTTCACCACTTAGCTGAATGCTGCCAGCGTACAGTCTAATCACACTCTAGCGTCTTGGGGAACTCCCTGTAATGCTCACAGCTACCTTATCCACTCAATATGCACCTCAAGCTTCTCTGCCACACCACATTCTGGCCCACTTAATCTACTAAGCTGGATTGTCAATACTTAAGCATTTCATCTATAAAGGAGGTAAAGGCATCTCTTGTGACCTACTACACACTTTCAATAGCAGCAGGAATCGCCAACTGGGCGACACGCACACTAGGGTAGTGGAGCCCTTTACCGCTAATAGGACGCGCTAATAGATGAGGCAAATCTGAGTCCATAGGCTACTCAACAATCCCTACAGGGTCCATAGACACAGTACAGTTGCCATTTCGAACGTCTTTCTTAGCATTTACTAACTTTGCTAAATTCTGCCAGCAAGACAAGACGTACACACACACACAACAAACACACCCACCTAATTGCAAATTTCAGGGACAAAAATGGCATACACAACGAATAGCGATAGCCTACAAAGCAGGACGAGACCTAGTCCTAAACAAGTAATAAGAACTGCTGGAAATGGCAAATGTAACTGCGCTCTTACCTTTTATGGGCATTTGTGCACATTGTGCGCATGCGTAGTGACGGAGGTCAGATGAACCATAAATAGTCATTATCATGTTTTAAAAAACAATGTTTTCAGATGTTAGGGGTACAGTATTACTGTGACAAAAGAATCATGCTGATGTTACATATACATGTAGGGTTTTCCAATGAGTAATACAAAGATGGTTGTTTCAAATTGGCCATCGCATGGTCACAGTGGTGGGTGACGAGGGATGGTGTAAGGGAGGGTGGAGAAGGAGGTGGAAGGGGTCAAACACCCACGGGCCAGTAGGGAGGCACATACATACTCATCGAAGTGTTTTAATAAATGATGTCAGGTGGTTCACTGCGTTATTACAAAAGCCCTTGCATAGAGCAACTTGTACAAGGTTCAAGGTGTGGTTGAGGATTTGATGCACAGGAGGAAAATACTCATCAAATCGATGTTTTATTCGAGGAATACATAAATGATTTGTTGGTTGTAAATTCAAACAATAGTTTACCATTTGATTACAAATCAAGTTCTTGATTTAGCGCTACTGTTAACTGAATCACGCTCCTGATTAGCGACAAATTTAGATTCAGCGGTGCAGTAAATCACTCTCTGATTTTAAAAGATATCATATACTTTGATAACACCAAACCATTGTACAATACACCATTACATCAGTATTCAAATCTTATGATGATGCATTAGCTCCTAGATATGGCTGGTTACCTGCCAACACGCCCACCAGCTGTGCCTGTGGTGCTGCCTTCTCTGTTGAGCATGCACTGTCATGTCCAAAAGGTGACTTTCCTTCCATCAGGCACAATGAGATCAGAGACTATCTCCTGTCAGAAATCTGCCACAACGTTTCAACTGAGCCTCATCTTCAACCCATCACAGGTGAGGTTCCCACCTCTGCCTCAGCCAACTTCCAGGATGGTGCTTGACTTGATGTAGCAGCAGATGGATTCGCAGATCAAATGTTGTATTCTTCTGCACCTGCTACGTATGAATCTGAATCAATAGCTCAATACATATGCATGTACATGTGGTGCTGGGTGTAGGTGTGAAATGCTAAAGGTATGAGATGGGGGCAGGTGTGAGATGCCTCCACACATCTCCACCAATACCCATTCAGTTCATTTAATGGATGCACTGTGCACATCACATAGAGGGGGAGGGAAGGCACGAGGGTGGGGGAGGGCACATGAAGTGAAGCAGTCATGTGAGTCTAGTGAAGTAACTTTTACAGAATTGTCTTCCAATGATAAAGGAGAGCATATAGATGACGCGCATGCACACGATCTAACTTGTATGACAAATGGCGTTTACACAAACATGCTGTGTACATGTATTTTGGCATGCATTGCCTCTTCTTCTAACCTCTCCATTGGTAAACATTGCACTTCAGCATGTGCACAGCATTGACAAATACATGTACATGTATAGCCCCTCTCGTATCGTTACATGTACACATGTGAATAGTCTATTATGAATGTACTGCTGATAAGGACCCGCCTGACACCGCACTTGTAGCATGCCTCCCCTTTTTGGGTAGTGGCTATGTCACTGAGGGTAGGTTTTGCGCAATTAACCTATGGCGCTTCACGCCCCAAACCAAACTACCACATTGCTAGTGTGGCTGCACTGCAGGAACCTCACCGACATGGTAGGAGGTCCTTGGCCCTTTCCCCTCTCTGGGTAGTGGCTATGTCACTGAGGATTTGCATTCGAAACCTATAGCAGACCAATTAAACAATCAGTAGAGAGATGTGTCCTGGGTCCTAGGTGATATTCCTGTACTGCAGCCTCATCAGCAATCCTAGCCCCCTTCACATTGCAATTTAGTACATGTATCTGAAGCCATCCTAGTATCGAGCATGAAAGAAATTGTACAAAGTTGCAGTCGAAGACATACATGTACGAGGTACATTCACATTAAACAAGAGAATTTGATTATGGTACTTCCTTGGAAACATTCTTTGAGTAAATTTGTCCATTTATCTCATTACTTTATTTTAATTTATTCATTAGCTCCCCACTGCATATGTGTATGTTTGTTGTGTTTGCTAAACGTCACACTTCCTCATTTCTTTAGTTTTCAATTTTATTAATGAGTATGTATCAAATTGTCACTTCAGTGTATGCATTGTGTCCATTTTTCATAATGATCGTAAATAACCCAAAAAAAAAATTAACACACATTTATTACAGCATTACTTACACTCACACATGATAGCACAAGTTCAGTTCTATACCCTATTGAAAAAATAAATAAATCAAAATAAATCAACATTCCCAATATTTGTGCAACCGCTTGGTCATATTCCTCTGCCGCACATTCCTCAACACTTTACACCTCAAATGGCTGCGAGACTAAGCAGATCCATAACGATCTAGAATCATCTACCAAAACAAACATCGTCTAGAGATTTATTAAGACAGTGATGAGGACTACTAAAGAGGAAGAACTAGGCAACAGTATAATACAAATACAATTACAATTCGTCAACATGCATGACCAGGGTGGGCATCAGAGGTGTCTGGCAACCACAGGTGGAGGCGAGCAACATGCATGACCAGTATAAGATATTCCGCTACACAGGTCTGAGTGTCCCGTTTCGCTTAGTTCTCGTTCTCAAATATAATAACTGACTCAACATTACATCAACTACTACATTATTACAAATCATAATCTCCAACATACCCCCCCCCCCCCCCTGTTGAATAGCTCTTGATGCTAGACAACATCACAAGCACAAGGCAAACTAGCTGTTCAACTCTTTAATACAATCCCTTGATCTTCAACAGCACTATCTGTGAAGCTACTCGCTTGGGTCCGGAAGATGTCATGGTAAATATGCACAGGTTGTTCATCAAGTGCAGGTGGGCTCGAGCGTTCCCTTTCATGTGGACTTGCAACACACTGAACTTCCAGAGGTACAAATGCTGTACAGGACGCTTGAGTAATGACCTACTGCTTCTTCCTGACTTCACACGAACAAATGCTCCTCTACACTGTCCATCAGATCCAGTTATCAGTTCTTCAACACAGCCTAACTTCCAAAATCCTCTTGAGAGTCCTTAGTCATAGATTACTACAATGTCTCCAACTGCCACAACTGTACAATCACCCACAACATTTTTTCTTGATGTACGATGTTGCTCTCTTAACTCCAATAAATACTCTCTTTTCCACCTTTGCCAATAGTGATCTAAAAGAGTGTTTAAATACCTGGCTCTCAGTGATAATTCAACTGAGGTCCCTCCATAGTCTGGGTCAACATCTGGTGGTGGATCAGGTAAACAAAGTAGCCTGCGGCCTGTCAGCAGATGCGATGGAGTGAGAGGCTCATCAAGATCTTCACTGGATACAAAGGATAGTGGTCGAGAATTCAGTATCATTTCAATCTCCGTTACAACTGTGACTAACTCATCGTACATAAGTCTGGTTCGTCCAACGATTTTCTTTAGGCAGCGTTTAATTGAACGTACCATTCTCTCAAAGATCCCACCCCACCAGGGTGCTCGTTCCAGATTGAAAACCCAATCAACACAAATGTTTGATAGATATTGCTCTGTCTGCGGATGACTCAACACAGCTGAAATGATTTTGTTTGCTAGTATGAACGTCTTGCCATTATCCGATATGATCTTATGAGGAATACCTCTCCTAGCTATAAACCGCTTGATACATCTCATGAAGGTCTCTGCTGTCATACCTGGTACTACCTCAAGATGCACAGCTCGGATTACACAGCAAGTGAATAAGCATATCCACGCCTTGTTTGAGTCCTTCTGATATAGTGGGCATGCATAATCAACTCCGGTTACAGCAAATGGTGGTGCTTCCTGCTCACGGAACACTGGTAGTGGTGGTGGTGGTGGCTCATCGTAGGACTTGCCTTCAAATCGCTTACACAGAACACATCGTCTCAGTATCCTTCTGACTGCCTGCCTACCCTTCACAATCCAGAATCTTCCTCTTAGTTCGGTTTGTGTCTCCTTCATTCCATTGTGAAACGCTCTTTCATGGCAACGTCGAACAATCAGGTATGTCAGATGGTGTGACGAGTCCAGAAGGATTGGATACTTTGCACTATCAGTAATATCGGCATTTGCTAGCCGTCCCTTACATCTCCAAATTCTATTCTCATCCAAAACAAGATTAAACTGCTGCTTCCATGTACTGAATCTTCTATCTTTCTCCAATGCCACTTGAGCAAACTTGATCCAATATGCTTTGGCTTTGGAAATGTCACCTACATTGAGCTTCAGAGATGGCTTCTGTACACCATCAGAATGACTATAAACTTCAATACATAGGCTGTGACTCTCAACAACTTCTGCAAATTACTGAACCCTTCACAGTTCAGCATTGGAGTGCATCCTATGCTTTTAGTTAACAGACTGTGCACTGCTTTGTCTGCTGCTTTCATTTCGCTGAGACATTCCACTGGAATTGGAACATGTACATTTTCAGTGTAGTGATTATAATGACACAACTTTGGTCCATGAAGCCACAACTGAAGCCTCGTGGCATTTGATAAGTCCAGCCCTCTTGATGGGATATCCGCTGGATTTTCAGTTCCTGGGCAATGCCTCCAGTATTCTGCTGCCACTAATTACCTTCCTGGAATTTGTCATACACATCAGGTTCAGCTTCTCCAATTCTAAGTGTTTCCAGATCCGAGAATTTTTTCAACTGCAAATCAAGCACTCCAAATCATGGTGCTGTACGCATGATGCTTCCTGTTTTAATACATGGGAGGAAATGAGGTTTGTAGAGGATACTTGGACTGGTGAACCGTGCACAGGCTCTGACAATACCCAGCCAAACCTAGTTCCCAGTGCTGTTGGTCCATTCACGCCCTGTCACTAACGTCCAGTACAGGTCTGATCCTATGAGAATGCTGATTTCCAGACCTTGATCATTGCCATCTGGGTCGGCCAGCTCTATATACCTGCCAAGTGTGGAAACCTTCTTTTGGAGTCCCTTATGGGCTGTCCAACAAGTGGTTCACATATAGTAGGCACTGTGAATAAGGTTAACTCCCTGCTACGTCCATCCTTGAACTTCACTACCACTCTCACTACTTCACATGTCTGAAATCTTTCCCTTGCTGCTCCAAATGTCTTAATGCTCATAGTCTCTCTCCGTTCCACTGGTAGGGATAGATCATCCTTAAGCTTGTTGGTGATATATGATCTCTGGCTTCCACTGTCCAAAATGATTCTCGCTTCCAGCATTAGTGAAGGATTATCCGGGTGGTGAAGAGTCGCCTTTGCTGTTTGTAGAAGTACAGGAGTCCTACAATCCACATACATTGACAATGTAGCTCTGGCAGCTGTTGCATTGCTTCCCGGGTTTCGGCACCATATAAGATATTCCACTACACAGGTCTGAGTGTCCCGTTTCGCTTAGTTCTCGTTCTCAAATTTAATAACTATCTCACCATTACATCATGCACACTATTACATTATTACAATCATAATCTCCAACAACCAGGGTGGGCATCAGAGGTGTCTGACAACCACAGGTGGAGGCGAGCAGTGTAGCAGCATCTATATATATACTCCACATTCACCAGGCCAGAGATTCGCTCCATCTTACCAAATATACCGAGTGGCCATCGACCACCCTTCCGCAGCTATCCTTCCTTTTGCCTTTGTCAATCTCGTGCATGGTTCTCCAATAATGGCACGTTTGTTGACGAAATACTGGGCACATATGTCTCGAAAATGGTGCACTAATGGCAGTCATCTTCAACAACTGTGGGGAAATGTTATGGTCAGAACCAAACTTGCATGTCCTACCACTCCCAACTGAGTCATGCAGGCAACACGTGTCGCGATAACAAATGAGCATTACCTCAATTTATACTTCGAAAAAGCTACTAGTAGCTTTTGGTTATGCTCATTCAAGCTCGATCGCGAAGTTATACCTCTTTTCTACATGCTTTCCGAGGACATCGCCATCCCATTAGCTCAAGATAGTCCTACTACTGGCACTGACCAGAGATAACATATCTATATTATCTCTGCACTGACTCGACTTTGCATGTGTCATATTACGATGGGACGTGGGACCAACACACAGCCACCAATTGAGTTTGTGCTATACTTGTACAAGACATCGCAAAGAAATGGATAACCTCTGTACTGCACCACTATGGCCTGGGGACTGGGGGAGATTCTATTTCCTTGCAGTCGACTTTGCTTGGTGATTGAACTAAGCTGCGGTTACAAATTGTATATACATGTAGAGGGACGCCATTCAAAATTTGGTTTGCCAAGTGAATGTGCAAATCGGAGTCTGCTGTTTTGCGAAGACCTGCTTATATTTTGAGTCAGAATAAAGAGAGTCTGGTAACTAAAATCTCTCCTCCATTTATTTATAAGGCAGTCTTTATTTAAATCTCAGTCGATATATACTGATTTCTTTTGTCCCACAGTAACTGTTTAATTTGTGGGAGTTTTAGACCGATTCAAACTGTGCCAAATGCCAGAAAAGGTGCACGAAGGGTTTATTGCTTCGGTGACTGCTGCGCTCACAGGACGGGTACATGTATGCGAAACTTGTCCGACAGTCTAGGCATCCGAGCACATGCAATACATGTTTCTTGTTGTACAATGATTGTATAATTGCAACGAGGGATACGACAGCTCTGTGTATCCTACAAATTAGAACAATTGCAGGAGGTCAAAATGGTTGCTAGTGTAAAGAGTAAGTGCCTGCGCATTGGCGCTGGGGCTCTGATCTCATCGAACATAGAATCAGCTGATCAGGTGACTTCAGGTAGAACATAGATTTTGTAGTGCTGTCAGTCTGTACTGATTCCTTGGTTGACATTAGCTTGTAGCCTGCTAACACACTTACAGTAAGGCTGATCATGCACTTGTTCTAATTTGTCTATGCACACACAACCGAATGCATTAAATCTGATGGTGTGTTTGTTTATAAGTCACCACAGCTTGGTAATCCTAACCAACATCTTAGGTCCTTCTGCATTGGCACTTGGAATAGGCACAGCTGCAATTGGTTCATTCATTATTGGTACAGCTGCTGGTGTGTCCATCTCTGTCATTGTTGCGGTATCCTTCACTACGGCAGTGTCGATGGCTTCTGTTCTCTGTTACATTTCAAGACAGTCCCACAACGCATCCAATCCAGCCACTGTTTCTGGTGAGGTGATCACTACCAGGAAAGTGGTAGGAGATCCCATGGAGATGAATATGTATACTACTCATGCAGTATCATTAGACTGAGTACTCTCTCATTAGACCCACTATATGGCATGCCATGTATTCTGTGAACTCTAATTGAGTCTTTAGCATCTGTAATATTAGATGCATGCATGTATACATGTTGAGATGCCATCTTTATAATACCCTACCACTGCCTACTTGCATTCTGTAGCAAGTATTGTTACAAAGTGAATCATTTTGTTAGTATTCTCCTGATTTTCATTCGTGTGCCAAATTTTAATGTCATCGCGGAGTCTATGGCTGTTTCTTTCCAAATAAGGGTCATCATCATCAGTAAGGTCCGCAGTTTGCAATTTTTCATTGTAGCAATTCACATCCATAGCACACTAACACGTTCCCAATATACGCACATTCCTGTTTTGCCTAACAAGTGCCAACACATAATTCACGTGATCGTCACATGGAATTGCATTAATGAGACACACCCTAAATTATGTATGCCACATAGACACAATTTGACTTAATATGGATAGAGCCAGTAAATAAGTACAACCTATATAGTGAAACTGCCTACGCTTCATACAACAGAGATACCCACACTCGAACCCACACAAAAAGACTCCTCATCTTAGTCCGAATCAGTAAGAGAATTATTGCATTACATAATAATAATAGAAAGCCAGGCTTGTCAAATAGATTTTGCCAACACTTTTTTTTTTTTGGCTTCCGCCCATGCCCAGATTTTTACTTCCCACACCCATTGACATGTACAGCTGTAGCGGTAAAGCAAGGTATGTCTATACATGCATACATAAATTGTAATTTTCTGGGCTAATATTTGTATTTGCAGAAGTTTAGAATTGTGTCTCAATCATGGTACTCTTCTTATTATTACATTCATATTAAGCACATAGCATTCAATGTCCACTTGTATGGCTGCATACATTGTCCTCAGGACTTAACACTTCTGTTTATGGGACAGTGGTAGTAACATGTACTGTTGAAAGTGAAGAGGCGGTTGTCCTAACTGATGATGATGGTGCGGTAGTTGAAAATGAAGAGACAGTGGTCCTTACTGATGATGATGGTATGGTTGTTGGAAACAAAATAGGAGTGGTCCTAACTGATGATGATGGTTTGGTTGTTGAAATTGATGAGGCAGTGGTTCTAACTGGTGATGATGGTGTGGTAGATGGAAGTGAAAAGACAGTGGTCCTAACTGATGATGATGGTTTGGTTGTTGAAAGTGATGAGGCAGTGGACCTAACTGGTGATGATGGTGTGGTAGATGGAAGTGAAAAGACAGTGGTCCTAACTGGTAATGATGGTGTGGTAGTTGAAAATGAAGAGACAGTGGTCCTTACTGATGATGATGGTGTGGTTGTTGGAAACAAAAAGGGAGTGGTCCTAACTGATGATGATGGTTTGGTTTTTGAAAGTGATGAGGCAGTGATCCTAACTGGTGATGATGGTGTGGTAGTTGAAAGTGAAGCGACAGTGGTCCTAACTGGTGATAATGGTTTGGTTGTTGAAAGTGAAGAGGCAGTGGTCCTAACTGTGGAAGACTCAAGTGTTGATGATACTAATGTAGTTGCTGGGAATAGAGAGAGGTTAAAAGCAAATGGGTGAGCATAAAAGGAGCCTATTTGAGAAATTTTACTTGCATAACCATGAATGCAAAGATATAGTCATTTAATTAAAAAGCTGCATTAGTGCTAGTGCTATTGAAGCTCCTCATCCTTGGTAATGGATCATCATTAATTTACCTTCATACAAAGAGATTTTCCATTTCAAGTGTCGCAAGCTAATGTTTTGACCTAAGAAGGCATACAGTGTGAAAAGGATGAAAATTCTGTCCTGCCAAGGTGTCGTAACAATTCAACACGCACTGATGCTCTGTGGAACATGTAGTCTAGATATGGTTTGCTGCACATGGAGGGTATTATGTTGTTTGCGTGCTAAGTATAGGACTATTACATTTTCCCATACTTTTAGAGAGTTGTATCCTTGCTTTTAACACCACTACTGCCTATAAATCCTATATACCACCAACCCTTTCTGACGGAGAAGCTTTTATATCATTGCACTCTAGTACTGTCAAATTTCCATGCAATTAATACTAACACAATTTAGGTACACATGCATGTACATGTAACCTGGTAAGACTGGCTCAGGTGAGTGCATACGTTGGGCAGGTGAGCAACATAAAGTGCAGGTTTAGTATGCACACACTCGAGCACATGCATTGTGCACACCTCACATACAGCTGCTTGCATAGTGAAGATGCAGGAGTGGTGTGTCGAGGTAGGGAGGCGTGTTGGTGTGCATGGTATGCATGTGTTTGCTGCACGTACATGTACTTTGTCACTGGGTACATATTGTTTGTATTTGTTCACTGTGTGTGATCCGTGTGATCCATACTAGTACACATAGGAGCCTGTGTACAGTGATGCGTGCATTCATGAAGTGGGAAGGAGGTAGTGATACAACAGGGTGGGCAGACTACAAGCAGAACTCATGTCTCCTACAAGGTCTGCTGCTATTACACATATTGAAGGTACTATTTGAAGGTACTCTTTTCCTCCTCTCTCACATTCCCACAAACGTACACACTCATGACGCACGAGCACATATATGCTGTGCACACAATACACTCATGCACATGCACACAGTGTACAAATGCAAACAATATACTTATGTACTCACAACATACACACCTACCTACCTTTGCACACCACTCCTGCATCATAAAAATGCCAAAAGTGTTTGATGCCCCATCCACTGAAGGGACATTGGTCCAGGGATGACTCTGAGCCAGTACAGGACACATCATCCATCCAGATGGTTCCATTGCCTCTGCCAAACTCTACATTGGTGGAAACTCTGACTGCTCCATTGTACCCCAGCTGTCTGCACACCACCTGGGTCCATGTACATGCAAAAGAGTATGTAGGTGTGTTGTACCACCTAACCAAACCTATGCTATTCCTTGCATTTGCAAGTTATTCCATTCTCATTACTTTCTTTTCATTCTGTCAGCACCCTCCTCTCTTTCCCCCTCTCCCTCTGTTCCTCTATCTGTCCCTCCTCTCTCCTTCCCTATCCACATCTAACTACCTCCCTTTCTCCCTCCTTCCTCTCGCCCTCCTCCCTCTCTTCCCCTCCCACTCTCCCCCTCCCTCTCTCCCCTCACTCTCCCCTCCCTCTCTCCCTCCCTCTCTCCCCTCCCTCTTTCCCTCCCTCTCTCCCTCCCTCTCTCCCCCTCCCTCTCTCCCCTCCCTCTCTCCCCTCCCTCTCTCCCCTCCTTCTCTCCCCCTCCCTCTCTCTCCCCCTCCCTCTCTCCCTCCCTCTCTCCATCCTCTCTCTCCCTCCTCCCTCTCTCCCTCTTCCCTCTTTCCCTCCACCGTCTTCCCTCTCTCCCTCCTCCCTCTTCCCTCTCTCCCTCCTCCCCCCTCTTCCTCCTCCCTCTCTCCCTTCTCCCTCTCTCCCACCTCCCTCTCTCCCTTCACCCTCTTCCCTCTCTCCCTCCTTTCTCTCTCCCTCCTTCCCTTCCTCCCTACCATCGCTACTTCCCTTCCCTCCCTTTCTTATAGTGGCATCCTTGATGTCCCAGGAGTCAGTACACACTGTACCCCACACTCCATTGTGCTGCACTTCCACACGACCACTGCTAGGGGTGGAGCCTCCCACCAGACGTAGAGGAACAACTGGCACTACAGTGTCTGAATGAAAAAGGAGGGAGGAAGAGAGGGATGGCAGGGATACTAAATACATGAACAGTGCATGTAAATAACTCATGCTCATATCGGTTATCACTACAGTACTGTACTCTGCATGTACATATTCATGTACATGTACGACACCTAGGTCCTCTCCGTGGTAAGTCTGACTCAGATTGAGTGACTGCAGTGGTCCAGTGAACTACAAGAGATGCAGGCCTTGTATGTGCACACATGAGACATGCATCATGCACACCTCTCAGAGGAGATTGACTTCTACTTGGAATACATTTTAGTGTACTGTGTGGAGTGCCTTCTAAATTGGGCCTGTCAATGCAATAAATGGATGGTGACGATAGATTGCCTGGATCAAAGTGTTGCGACTGTATCTATATGGCAGCAATAACTCTTTTGAGATTCATTGTCCTCACAGGGACCCATATTGATCACATGATAGTCCACCCCAATTTTTCCACCACCCCCTCCCCTCTCCATGGCTATCACCCATAGTGAATATGTGTACATGTACTTCATGTGCAGCTTGACGATTTCACACCTTCCAATCCTCCCCCCCTCCCCCCTTCTCTCACATTTACTCTACACATGTACAAATAAAAGGTACACGCACTGTATACATATTACACCTTTGTACCTTGGCATGCCACTCCTGCATCTCTACTATGTACACAGTTGTGGATGCCCCATCCATTGAAGGAGCATTGGTCCAGGGATGACTCTGAGCCAGCACATGTTACATTATCCATCCAAATGGTTCCCATGCCATCACCAAACAAGGCGTTGATGAAAGGTCGGAATGTTCCATTGTATCCAAGCTGTCTGCACACCACCTGGATAGATGCATGGAAGAGTATGTAAGAGTGTTGTACTGTATCACCAAACCAAAACTATACTATCCCTTGCATATTTAGCCATATTGATACTTTGCTTTTCATTCTTTCAGCACCCACCTACCTACCTCCCTTTCTCCCTCCCTCCCTCCCTCCCTCCCTCCCTCCCTCCCTCCCTCCCTCCCTCCCTCCCTCCCTCCCTCCCTCCCTCCCTCCCTCCCTCCCTCCCTCCCTCCCTCCCTCCCTCCCTCCCTCCCTCCCTCCCTCCCTCCCTCCCTCCCTCCCTCCCTCCCTCCCTCCCTCCCTCCCTCCCTCCCTCCCTCCTCCCTCCCTCCCTCCCTCCCTCCCTCCCTCCCTCCCTCCTCCCTCCCTCCCTCCCTCCCTCCCTCCCTCCCTCCCATCCCTCCCTCCCTCCCTCCCTCCCTCCCTCCCTCCTCCCTCCCTCCCTCCCTCCCTCCCTCCCTCCCTCCCCCTCCCTCCCTCCCTCCCTCCCTCCCGTCCCTCCCTCCCTCCCTCCCTCCCTCCTCCCTCCCTCCCTCCCTCCCTCCCTCCCTCCCTCCTCCCTCCCTCCCTCCCGTCCCTCCCTCCCTCCCTCCCTCCCTCCCTCCCTCCCTCCCTCCCTCCCTCCCTCCCTCCCTCCCTCCCTCCCTCCCTCCCTCCCTTACAGTGGCATCATTGATGTCCCAGGAGTCACCACACACTGTACCCCACTCTCCATAGTACTGCACTTCCACACGACCACTGCCAGGGGTGGAGCCTCCCACTAGACGTAGAGGAGCAATTGGCTGCACAAATTCTGAATGAGAGGGAAGGGATATACAACAGGTTTTAATGAAAATCAATTCAATGTCTAATTACTATCAATGCAATTCACTGTATCTGATATGTCTGTTTAATTGAACTCAGTAATACTTTTATTTTCACAACATAAAAAAAGGATATGGAGGGGAGCCTGCTAGCAGGGATGATTAGCAGGACATACAAGCTTACTACTTGTGGTGATAAAAGAGGCCTTGAATCCTTTACGTTTCCCACTGTTTGTTGAATTGATCTGCAGTGACATCCAAAGAGAAGATCCGTTGTTTGCTGCAATATACACAATGCTGGTGTTACCCAGGTCTCCTGTGTGAGAAAGGACACATCAAATGAGACTCCAATTAGGGTCGACTATCGATAAGGTTTTGAGCTTATCTGTTTCGTTACAGTAACGAAACACCTTTTGTTCAACAAGGCGTTTTCTTGCTTTGTACACCACCATCACCTTCAAATCCTATATACCACCAACTTTTACATACAGAATGTTTTTAATTAAATACGAGGTGTATACCTATACTGAATATGCTCAAAACCTTATCAATAGTTGACCCTAATTTCAATACAAGCATATATACCGGTCACTGTGGCAAGGAGATTGCTACCACTGCAAGAAGGCTTGCTGCAGACCTTCAGAGTATCGAATGGGGCTTCCAAGCTCACAAAGGTCACGTTGAGTGGGACTCGTTCCATTGATAGACCAACTCCTGTTATGGTCCACAGACAGGAGATATTTCCAGGATAAGGGTCGGGGAAGTTGGGCGAAGAGATGTAGCCTTGGTCCAGGGAATTGAAGACACCACCACACGACCCTTCGTGATGTTGGAAGACACACTACATCATCAACCATGTCACCTAATTATGCATTGCGTCGGTTAGCACGTACCTGGTATATTGACTAACATGTTAGGAGTGACGTTTCTTTTTGCAACGAGCAAGCCAGAGAAATCGATTGCTCCTACGGTCGCTGTTTCAACTAACATTTTCTTCAGAGCAGCGGGACTTAGAGATGGCACTCGTTGGAGAAGCATCGCTGCTACTCCTGACACGATGGGCGCAGCCATGCTAGTGCCGCTGTAAACCACGGAACAATTATTGCAAGTGTAGTCTGCTCCGAGAATGCTCTGCCCAGGAGACAGAAGGGTTACGCACGACCCGTAGTTGGTGTCCACGTACAGACCATCGCCGTTCCTCGTGCCCCCCACCGTGATGGCGAACGGAGAGCTGGCGGGGCTTCGGGAGCATGCGTCCAACCTCTCGTTACCTGCGGACACAATCACCGGAATACCTACAGAGTACAAATATTCCACGGCGTCGTTCGCCACTCGAGTGTAGCCTCCGCCCAGCGACATGGATACTATCGCTAGTCTTCCTCGCTGAGGTGCGGTGCGAGCTACGTATTCGAGAGCATCCACGATAACGCTCCACGAAGAGCGGCCGTCACAGTCGAGCGCGCGAAGGCTCAGCAGGTTCACTCCTTTTGCAGAGCCGTACGTTTTCCCGCCGCACAAGCTGGCGACGTGTGTGCCATGTCCGTTGCAATCCCAACCTCTTCTCTGGTCAGTTAATGTGCTCCGGTTAAGATGGTAAGCATCCACGGCATCGTAGCCAGCGTAGATTGCTCTGCTCTCGAACTCTTCGTGATTGTAGTTTATTCCGGTGTCAACTATGTACACGTCCACTCCGGCTCCCGTCGCTACGGGTTGGTAGAAATAGTTTGGAGCTCGGGGCCGCTGGTCGATGCGATCCAGATGCCAAGGGATCTTCCCGCTCTGTGCGCTGTAAGCCATGTGCTCTTCTTCAATGTAGTCCACTTCGGGCCAGCGACGCAGCTGGGAGAGTAGGGCATTGATACGTTGATATTAGATAGATATAATGCACGTAAAACCAGCCATAGTCTTTCTCATTAGTCACACCTAGACCCCACTGACGTAAGCATAATCGCGTAGAGTGTATAACAATGCTTTTGTACGAGTCTACTTACTCCGCATTATATGATCGTGCAGTCGTGTTCCCATGCAGGGCGATTGAGCGCGTGGGCGTGCAGCACTCATCGAGTACTTTAAAGTCTTCGCCCCTTTGATGATAGTAATGCGTCCGCACAATGTTAGAACATAATCACCTCGAACAACTGAATGCATTGCAAAGGTGTTTGTACTTAAAGTACAGCATCACGCATGATAGTCGATCATTGAATGCTAGATCGTTAGACAAGGAAGTCGAATCATCTATATATTTGTGCAATATGTATATGGGGAAAAGATTTTTGTGTCTATACCGTTGGTTTCTTGGGTTGCGGCAAACAAGTTTCTCAAACATCAAATGTTTCCTCTTAGTAAAAAGTATAAAAATTTAAACCTCTTTTGTTTTCATAATTTTTCCCTATGTATCTAAAGTTATACGTTACAAGCAAATAAAGTCGATAATAAATGCAGTCACTCTGACGTCATCCACCGACCACGCCCCTCCTCGGGATGCTCAAAATGCAGCTAGCTGTGACGCCAACATCCGGAGTACATTTCACCTGTTACAGTTACGCTATTTATAAAGACCTTATAGTTACGGAATTGGCATGCAGGTGGCAGCGTTTAAGTTCAAGGCAAATGCTCGCGCTTTTCAAACCGCACTGTAATTTGTAACAAGACTACAACCATGAATATTTAGCAGATGAAATACACTTTTTTTGTACATTGCTCGAAGGATACAACAAAAACCAGAAGCATGATACTCTAGCATGGAGGGAACCGGTTGCAGCAACAACCGGGTCGATGGTACTGTAATGAAAAGCTTGACCTCGTTAACCATGAGCACAACAAAGCCGTATTGAGAAAGTACCTCAAACGTATATGAATATATTAGGGACCTTCATATTAGATTTCAGACCTTTAAGTCGAACTAATTCGTCCGAATTTAGGCGAACCCCTCGGCACCTCACAAATGCTAAAATTGGGACTGATCATCTTTCCAACCACATTGACTTAAGAGGTCAAACTTTGTATGCTCCTATAGGTACCACAGTGGGGTACCTACAAAATAATTTTGAAAGCTTAGCTTTGTTCCTAATGGGAGCTACCATTGAAAAATGTGATTTGAAGCAAAGAGTATTTGCATCGATCCCTCGCATACCTTTAATAACAACCTTTTCTTGTGCAGAAATGATGGCTGAATGTGAAAATCCAATTCCATTGCTTGTAACCTGAAGCGTTCAAATGTTACAAGAAAATTTGTTGTGTTGGTCTCTTTATTTGGAACATAGCAGTATTAAAACATATGCTTATTAAAATACTAATAGATAGTAAACGACGAGGGCACGCACACGTGATGAACAAAGAGTTTAAAAGCAAAAAGGTGAGCGTCTTTTTCCAAGGTTTCACAGAGAAAATAAGATTTTATTCTTGCTGCACATGTCTGCAGAGCGGTTCAAGATCTACCTTTAACAGAGGGCCATTGAGACGGGAATAGTATTAAAGGTAACAAAGATGAAGAAGCACAAAAGTTCGAGCAGTGCAATCGGAAGTTTATTTATAAAAACGACAATACTACAAATCCAAATTTTATCATTGCGATGAACGAAGACAATGAGGAGGCGATATTTCGAACCGTTACACGAGAAAGGTTCTTTCCAGCATGAAAGAAGTGGTGCACATTGAATGAGCATTAATTGGGGGGGGGGGGGGGGGAAGTCATGTTATCAATCTATTTTCACCATACATGGTGATTATTGAGTCACAACTTTTTCCATGTACGGTGAAAATGGATGTCACAACTTTTTCCATGTACGGTGAAAATGGATGAATATTATGACTTTCTGCCCCCCCCCCCCCACCCATTAAGGATGTTCCGCCGCCTCTGACGTTGTTTATGTTGCTATAGAAATGCTTATCCTGGCAATTGAAATCCAATCTTTTTGACCCTACTAGCTGCACTACATATACTGCCTTAACTTAAACGTTAGTGGTCGGCCCTGTTTATGTACATGTACGTTTATACAGCAAAAAAAAGGGATTATTTAAAAGCAGGCTAAATGGTAGTGTGGCTTTTGTTGTTAGGGGTGCCTATCCGACCTATTCGAACCTATATATTGCTCTACATATACTAGTACTGCCTCAACTTAAATGGTTGTCGCGACCAGCTCCGCCCTGTTTATGTTAAGGTAGTATACTTTTTTTTTTTTTAATACAGGCACAATTGTGCTGTTATCTAACATACTACATCAGTACTATAGTACTGCCTAAACATAAACGGTCAGTACGGGTCAACCACTGTCGCCCTGTTTATGTTTACGGCAGTAATTGCAAAAAAAAAAAATAATCTTATTTCAGAATTGAGCCGTGCATGGCTTATGTTGCCAGAAATGTTAATCCTGGCAATTGAAATCCATCCTATTCGACCCTACTACATACTGCCTAAACTTAAACGGTATAGTCAGGTCGAACACCTGCGCATCGTTTATGCTTAGGCCGTTCTTGCAAAAAGAAAAAGTCCTTATTTCAATGAGCCGTGGCTTTTGTTGTAGAATTGCATGCTATCCCCGGCAAATGAAATCCAACGTATTTGGCTCTATAGCCTACACTGTTTATTTATTTCAATGCATGCAGGGAGAATTGCACTGTGGCTTTTATTTGTTAGGAATGCTTATCCAACCTATTCGACCACTTATTGCCAAAACATATAGCGGTCGACCATGCCCGGTTTATGGTTAGGCAGTACACTGGCAATTAATACAAAAACAAAAAGGCCTTATTTCAATGCAGTGAGATTTGCACCGTGGATCATGCATCCTATGCAAGCCAAAACGTAAACGTTCCGCCTTTGCCTTACTCTAAACGATGCCATAAACACGCGTACAATTAGAGATGAATAAGTCAGTGAAACATTTGCGGTTCATTAATTATTCATCGGGCGGCCGGCCTTGCCGATGCCCTAAACGCACGTCAATGATGACCTTATCAGTGTATAGGGTAGACAGCGAGATACGTACAATATATGTCAAGCACGTAAATGATATACAGATTTGTATAAATGACATAAGTTGTACAGTCTTAGCAAAAATGATCATTCTGCTACCACAATGAAGAGATATTAAAGTAACCCGCAGAGAAAAATATACATTGATCGGAAACCCGCCACAAGACAACAATTAACGCAGATAGACCTCTGCTCTATGTAACGCTTTTAGCTGTTACATAGAACAGAGGTGTCTGCACTACATAGAAACACCCAACCAACATGTATGGGGTCTGACTAACCACTTCAACACTATACGGAGAGAGTTTCAAAGTGAACGCCTTTGCTACTGTCTCCGTGTATCTGTGGATCTTGGAGTCGTCTGAGTGTTTCGACGCCTTTAACAGAAGATGGTGCAGCGTCTCAATCGTTGTACTCCTTCTTAGTACGATCACGTAGTTCCCCGTCGTGACTGCAGTCGGAGCTGCCCGGAGGATGGGTCGACGGCTTTCCGCCGCGCACGTCGCTACTGCCAACAAGCACACGCATACGACCCGCAGTTCCTGCATTGAAACTTTGAATCGACTATAATACGTGTACCACTGGGAATACAGCTTTATGTAAGAGGATATTATTGACGTCATATAATTCATACTCGACATCGGGGGGAGGGGGGAGACGTCGACTTGTTTACGTAAGCATTATCACATAATGTGTAATGCTACGTACAGCATTATACATTATGCGATAATGCTTACGTTAACAGGTCTGGTTACGAGACCGAGGGATGGGGGGGGGGGGGGGGGGGGAGGGGAAGGGCATCATTACTCTCTAGCTAGCAGTTCGCGAGACTCTACCCGGATGCCCGCTCAAATGCAAATAAATCAACAAGTTACCATTTGCATACAATCTCTTGTTGCACGCACAATGCATGCATAGAGGTGTAGCATGCAGGTACAGACCATCCACGCCTCCGGAAAATCCTGTCATCTAAAAGTTACCCGTACCTGCAGTTAGGAAGCACTCCCCTCATTCGGGGAGTATTCTGCCGCAGTAACGAGGTGGCTGATGTATATAGCAAATAGCCAACACTTACATAAAGCATGCATGCATACCTCAACTGGACTTCAGTGGTGAAACAGATGGAGTGGACTGTGGTGGAGTGACTGGTGCATGTGACTGTGTGGAGAGCCTGGTAGAGAGGATGGTGGAATGGACTTTAGTGGAGAAGCTGGTGGAATGGACTGTAGTGGAGAGGCTGGTGGAATGGACTGTAGTGGAGAAGCTGGTGGAATGGACTGTAGTGGAGAGGCTGGTGGACAGTGGAGCGGCTATAATAGAGATGGTGGACTTGGCTGCCTTTGGCACAGTTTTAAATCAGCATACTTTCAATATAGCATCATCTAACTCACACCTTTCTTGGATGGAGCTCCTTCAGTCTACAAACTCTAAAACACTGTTTTCTAGTACTTTTCAGGATTATTTAATCGATAGACAACCTTCCCCAAATTGCGTGTCTGCGTTGATAAAATATTCTGCTGAACATTGATCTGAAAATATACATAATCCTCTGAGAAAATACATACTTTTGAAAATTTCTTCAATGTAATCCTCATCAAAAGATTCATTCAGTTGAGTAATTTGCGTATCACTTGTGTCACAGTGTTGAGTAAATTCTGTGTTCATGTCACTTGTAAGGACTGCTTTTCTGTTTCTGAAAAAAAGGATTTATTAACATCATAAGTGTATATATCATAACTCGTCTGATGTACCTGCCATAAATCAGTAGAAATGGAGTGTGCATTTTTGATTACTGTTAGAGATCTGCACTCCGATATATGGGTCAGTTTCCGAGTAAATGAAAATTGCGTATATTTATAAATATGCTTCACGTTTGAATCGCTAAAAATCCGTAACGATTTAAGCTATCAACTTCCTATTTCGAACACTTCGTGCCACACCACTTCTCTCTACGAAAATCGACTTTGGTGTCTTACCCTTGCTCCTTGTAGACGTTGCAAGGCACAACCCGAGGGTTCAAAATCCAGGTAGCTCCCTGCAGGATCAAAATCGATATGCACGTAAAGGAGTCCTGTCACTATTGATTTCTGCAGATAATTGATTTTTACCTGTTCCGTTATGGAGATACAGCAATGCAAAGTATGGTAAATCCACGTTTCCCGCTCGAATCGCGCCTTTCTTAGTCCACCCGCAACTGCGATGCATTGGGTCTGGGCACGAGACTACGAGCACATTTATTTTGTGGTTGAGGATACCTTCGCCATTTTTAAGCTTAGTTAAAAGCAAACTGGCAAATTAGGCGCGCATCGTGCGTGGCATAAATAGTCAACTTCTAGCGAGCAGGGATTTCCCCAGGCTGCTCAGTTTTATATTCCTGCGAAAGTTGATTCGCAAAGCGTAGGTCACTGAGTGGCAGTTGGGTGTGATATGAACTCAACGATGGCAAATGTTATTACACGACTAGAGAAAGATTATGCGAGTGCGGTGATAAGAGCACTACTTTCTCGTGACGTGCGTGGGATCGATCGGGAAGCGCAAGAATAATGCCACAGTTAAATTGAATTCATTTGATAACTGCAACGCTAGTTTAGTTGAAGACGAAGAATGGGTTGGGGAACAAGCAAGTTATCACACTTTATTTGTCAGGGTTGCATACAATGATGGCGCGTATCAAGCAAGAAATGTGGCACAGAGTATCTGTCTCCTCAATGGATGAATTAAAAATTAACGACAGAACACATCAATAGCCACATGCAGGAATGATCAGAATATAAATTTAGGAGTCCACGTGATCTATATAGCGCTTATTCCAGATTTCCTAGGCTTTCTATCAGTAAGCGTATCGAGGGTGCAGCAAATGATCTTATTTGGCTACTAAGGGGAAAGGGGATCGTCTCAATTAAATTCATAATCTTTAAGTGGCAACAAAAATGGAAATTATTGCAGCTGTATCCTTCATGCTCAATACAACGATTTATTTTTTACCATCAGGGGCCACCTTCAAATGGCAGCATGCGAAATGTGTGAAGAAGAATTCATCTATACATGTATATAATAAGAAACATATTAGAAACTGTTTAGGAAAATGTAATCTTAATTAACGTGTAGCTCATATGGATGGTGTTTATGCGCATGCATTGTGAATGTTTAACTCAGGGATTTTTATACGACAATATATGCAAACATGTATTTACAGGCTAGGGGCGTACGTAGGATTTTGAAAAGGGGGGGTTACATATAGGAAGGAGAAGCGCGGAAGCCCAGCGGTGCAGTACCATTTGAAGTCATTATTTAATTGAGAAGTCATGCAACAAGACTGTACATTTAGCTAAGTTTGCATCTGTTATTCTTGTAGGTTTTTTTTTTTTCACAAACAATTTACACACGTGGTCTACATCTAATTTAGCGTGGAAGTTACAATGAATCAATGCTAGAGCACTTAAGTTGGGAGGAGATTGCAATTGGGAAGGCAGAGTATTGACTTCAGCTCTCTTTCTGCTCTGACTTGGAAGGTACCTCAATGCCATATACAGAATAATTTATTGGCAACGTAAAACATCACCCCTTCCCCTCCCCCCAAAAAATCACGTTTAAAACCATGTTTTACGTCCCTCTCTATGCCTGTACGTAGTTGCATGCTTACCAGGTTCAACATGCGCTCGTTTGGAAAAGAAGGAATTTGTCTTTGTCTTTTCATCATACGGAGAGCAGACTTAAAGTGTCACGTGCACCCTGATTATTCATGCATGTACCGGTATAATAAAATTTCAACCTGAAAAAGATAGTTTTTCCTAGAGTAGGATAAAATACGTACGTATAGGATAAAAGCTAGGGTAGGATAAAATATACCAGTAGGATAAATCGTACTAGGATATAATATCCGGCGGGATAATATAGCCAAGCGCAAATTATCCGGGCGGATAAGTATCGTGACACCGGTCCTACGACCAGCGGTCCCCCAGGACAATGTATCCTAGGATACTATATATGTCCGCCCTTGTACGTAGGACGATTGCAGTGGAGAACATCCTACCTGGCCATAAATTTTTTTCCCCCTAAGTTTCGTCTTATAATTTGTTTGTTTTACTGTACTAGTGTTGCTTAAAATGAAATTAATTACCTACATTGTACTTGGCAATATACATTTGAAAAAGAAAGACATCACGTAATATTGGTGGTTAGTTAATAATGTATTAGTGACCTCTCTCTAAATCAACTTGTTCGTCGAATCTTTTCCTGAGTTTTTAATTATTTACAATAAAATTGGGTATATAACTAGTACGTCTGAGATTGCAACTTTTTTGACTTACGCATTCAACATTGGATTAACTGACGGACATCAGAACTATGCTGATGCAAGACACCGAATATTTTCATATGGAATCTTTTCCGCGAAATAGGATTTAACGATACATTATAAACTTTCCTAGAGGAATATTGAACTATGAAGTGTTGAAAATGAAGTTGATAGCGTTAACCGTTGCGCGAAGTAATTGCTGTTGAAATGTGATTCGTTTTATCTGTTGTGTAGTCAAATTAAATAATAAAATTCCAATTCAAATCAAATACGAATAAAAATCCCCAGGGTATTCCCCTAAGCTTTTGTAATCCCTTACTTGAAGCTATATAATTATAGTATGTACCTCGCCTACTCAATAATATTTGAGCTACTTAACTCTCAACGTTTATGCAACAAAGATGTCCACGGCAATGGAAATATGTCAACAGGCCCTCCAAATGTTAGAGGATATCTGTACGTCATCTGGCGAGATTCTTGCTCCAATCATACGGACTCTCGAACCGATGCGCAGAATTGCGCAGGAAATGGACGACGTCGGACGTGGAATGGCTCTCAGTGTGAACCCAACCGTGGCCATGGCGATAGAAGACCTCAAGGTTCTCTACCACGCCGTGGATTGCAAGGCGCGACTCTACGTCATCTCGTGCAATGACATCGCTTACTATGTGTGCGAGAGTGGAGTCGTGCAAACGATATTGGACGACTTGGAAAAGCATAAGAGCACAAAGGAACTATCTTACTTTTTAGACGACATGATCGAATACTTGAGTGGCTGTAATTCCAGCCTAGAGCAGTTCAACGAAACCCACACGGAGTTTCAAAGGCAACAACAACAATACACCAATCAGTGGGGCGGTGAGGCCAGAGCGAAGGAAAAGGAAGAAAAGAAGAATCTGTTCGTCAGTCGCGGATTTGGTATATCTGGAGCAACGTTGGGCGCAGGAAGTGTGGCTCTAGCAGTGGCATCAACGATTATGTGTCCTCCTGTTGCACTAGCCTTAGCCGCGGGTGCACTAACGGGTTCAGCGACGAGTTTCGGCTTGGCCTGGGCATTTGCTATTGAGAGAGGAATCAGTGATAAACAGAAGATGGTGTTTGAACATGCCGCAAAACAAGCCTGCGAGTTGTATAAGGAACTGACCGATGTCAGGAAAAAGATAGATGATATGAAAAATAATTTGATAAAGGTAAAAGCATACATTGGTGGCGACCGTAGCAAAGGTAAAGGGCTAACAGAACTAGTGGATGAGGCTTCATCAGGTGGCCGACTGAATAGATTCGTAATAGAATCGGTGCTCAAATCACTGAGAGAACATATGGCAAACACTTTAAAAGACGCACGTGAATACCTCAACAAGCGGTACCAAATGTAATGGGTCTGTGTGTATTTCCATAATTACTGAAATAAACTTTAACCTAACTCCACGAAATATTTGATTTTCGGACACCGCATCAGTTTTGTATTATTTACATTTGTTGTTAGAAATTACAATGATAGTATTTTCAGCTCAGACCCACCTGACTTAGTTTGACAAAAGGCTCACAGTTGAGCTTGAGTAACGGTGGGGCTTTGCAGTCTCACCACAACACTCATCAGCAGCTTTCCGGGATTCATTTCTATGTCGGGCTTTGCTGCCAACACTAATCACCATCTTCTCCATTCATTTGGCCACTTCAATACATGTGTTTCTCTAGCAGAGGTGGTTTCTATTGATGAGTTCTAGATTCTGTAATGAACCAGAAGAATTTGTCCAGTAGAATAGAGATTGCACACAGACCCATCCAAGTTAATTACATTTGCCGTAATTGGAACAGTGCTTTCTCTGCTCAGTCGTCCATACAGCTACTCCTGTTGTCACACTCGCTTCCAAGACAATTGTGGGATTGATATAAGCGGGGATGTGACCGACAGGTCAAAAGCTGCTGGCTTGCCCAAACCCCAGTTTCGAAACAAACGGTCAGCTGGACGGGTGTGGCTGTGATTGATTGGTGATTTTGTAATGAAAATTATATCTATGAATATTTACGGCTGGACATTTAGTTTGAGCGTAACTGTATAATATGGTGTACAGATTATGGCGTTGCAGTGTGATCTTGATGGAGTGCCCTGACTTTTGGTGCATATATTTTAAATGCTTTGCCACTCTCTATTGTTTGCTTTTTCAATGCAAGGATGACATGTATTTTAACTGAGGTACATAAATAAAATGGTTTGAAATATGAACTGTGACAAAGTTAGATACAAAGAGAATTTCAATATCCATTTTTACTGCATTGTGTTCTTTATTTTTAAGAGTGTTGACATCACTTCTATTTTTATATATGTTCAATTCGAGCATTGTATTTATTATGATCTGTGTAGCAACCTTTTAGGACACTAAGTGGAAAGCAACCACTAGGATACTCACCCGAAAATGCGATGCATTATATGTTCAGAATGACTCGATGACAGCAACAAACATGCAGCACTTCTAATTAATAGTTGGTGTGGAAGAGCATCAGTTAATAATAATACAAATTAATACACTTGCACTTTTTCTTACAAGTAGTACTAACACATAGACAAACACATAAATTATGAAATGAGTTAGCCAGCTAAACTGAAGTCTGCAAGGTTGGCATTGGGTATGCTCTCGAATTTGAGCGGACAAGGCTCATGTTGTGCCACCAAGAATGGTAGATTTGGTGGAGTTGGTCTGAATTGAGAGGCGATAGGCAAGCTTTGAGAAGGCGTTGAGGGCTAGGCTGGCCCATGCCCTGAACGATTTGACCCCTAAGGGGTACACAGTTCCGCCCAAACTCATCGCAAATTCTTGCATTGCTGCTGTTGAGCCTGCTGTATGTGCAAGTCGGCAATTCATACCCCAGTTGTTAACTTGAATATCTGCAGGCTACGTTTGTTTTGCTTCATGACCGAGGCTACTTGCAGCTTCCAACTTTGGGTTGAATAAGGCTCTTTTGAAAAGTTGGTACACAATGTCGCGAAGATGGTTGTGTCGTGCTATGACATCGCTGCCCCTATTGCAGTAAGGGCATGTTGAGCTTCAAGAGCCTTGGTGGGGCAAAGGGCACACGAATCGAGCACAAGAAACCGTTATCAATACAAAAGCCTCTGCAATTCTATTGGGTCACCTGTCTACTTTTAAAACATTGCTTCAGATGATCAACTGCTGAAATTAATTCATAATCTGACAATATTATTGAAAAGCATTTTTATAAATTATTATTGAACTGCACTTGAAAATATAATCCCTCCTGTAAAGTTGCAGACCCTCAGTTCATATATAAAAATTACATTTGTACTGCCTTTTTTTTTTAAGCTGATTGATTTGAAAGAAAAATGACAATTTGCGTTAATTATGTAACAATTTAATTTCTCCAACAACAGTCATTGTAAATATTATGTTAGTATAATGAAAGTCGGAAGACTTTGTGACATTTCTATGCTGCATATAGTCTTGAATATGCAAGTTATGCCTTGGAGTACCTTACAACTATGCCTGCTAATAGCATTCTAGTGGTCTGTCCACGACTTCTGCAATATAACATGACTTCAGCAATTTGATTGGTCGCGCCGGTAACACTAAATTGGAATAGTATGGTAAAGCCCATTTAATAGATGTACATGTATTCGCAACTGTAGTATATAGAATATTTAATTGTCAAAAAGGAATTAACTCAGTAGTTATAACTGAGTTTAAGACATGACTATATTTCAAGTAAACAATTTGGTTTAGATATAGTACTTGTAAGCTACGTTAGGAAAAATTACTCTGGATATCTGTAATGGGTGGCAGCTTCTGCGTACTACATACCTAAGCCGTTCATTAAAAAGGTCAGTATTACATATAAAATTGTACTGCTGCATTAATGTATATGTTTACTTGCTTAATGTACTCATGCAAAATAAACATCTTGCATCATAGTTGTAGACATATCTGTTAGCCTATGCTTATGTGTGTCAAGTGATAATATAACTATGTTCTAATTAACTAATGCTGAAGTGAAATCTTGTCAGTGTCTTTTTATCTCGCAACATGGAGTGAGTCAGTGGTATCTACCGCTGTTACACACAATCTACATTATGTTAAAAACAACCTATAACATCCATTTAACACTGTGCTTTGTGCCTTCAAATGACTTTGATAATCAGCGAGAAAGCTCAAGAACAATGGAACTTGGACCGGAAGGCATCGGGCTCGTTTGGCTATCTGACTGAAGTCCTTGATTTATATATATAGGCGTCATGTCCTCGAGTAGTCGCTTGAACTGAAAAAGGTTGTTCCCAAAACAAACAGGGACATGGACGTAATTGGTCACTTTCACTGCACGGGGGATTGAAGAAGCAGTGATTGTTGCGTGGTCTGAGTATGTCGTCTTGAACATGAAACTGAAGTACAGCAACTACTGAGCTAATTCAGAGGTGTTAATGCTACTTTTCTTTACCCCTCACACAAACTTTATGCAGATGGACGATTAGCCACAATTGATTCTGTGTGGATTGACCTGAAGAAGTTGTTTCTTATATCAGGTTCCTCAGAGATTCCTCCTGCTGGATTTCAGAAATTAGTTTCGACCTAGATGCTGGTGACCATCGGCTACCGCGTTCCTCAACATGCGGACCTACGTTGTATCTACCAGTCTCATTGACCGATATTACATAGTTTCAGCAAAAAAAAAAAAAAAGGACTACGCAACTTATTGTGCACCATGCAGTATTTGGCACTACTTGATGCGAGGAGCTGCGTCAATAGTTTGACCAGCACATGGGAATTTTTCTATTTTTGTTTTAACCGCGTGAGTGTGTATGGTCTTTTCGTTCTGTGTATATGGCTGTTTTTTTTGTTTGTTTTTTTTGCCATTGTGTTTCTAAACTTCCTGCGTGCAAACACCATGTCAGACCTCAAGTTGAAACCACCCAGCAGGTAGTATCCGAAGTTTCCAACACAAAAGACACGCTCACATTTCATTCAGAGGGGGAAAGCTGCACGAATTTTGGGAACTTTGCCTCCAACCCCCTCTCCTTTGAATGTTATTTGAATTTGTGTTGAATTTCAATTTGTGCTGCATGCATTAACTTGGGAATAACAATGTTGATATAGAGCATAATCGAATTTACTGTAAAGCACAATTCTTGTCTACAAAAATAGGCATGCAGTAAAGAAGGAATGCCTCGATAATAAGACGACGGCAGACAAAACCAAATCCTCTGATGTTGATTCTACGTGTGATTATTGGCGTGTAACAATCGTGCACAATTCCACTTTTATATTGTGAATTGGAAACTAGATTTGCTGCCGAAAAAAGGGCCGGCGCATTTTGAACTTTGTGCACTCATACCTGAGGTTATGATGTGCAAACAGCATATAACATTTTGAGTTCAAAGTGGAAACATCTCTTACCCGAAGAAGGCAACTTCGAGAGTGAGATTGACAGATGGAAGTTCATTGTAATGGTAATTCTGAAGAAAAAACTATTACACAACTACTTTATCAAAATGCTGATTCGTACGGGAGCTTCTATGCATCTTGGTGGTACTTCCAATTGGCAGTGCAGAAGCTGGAGGATGATTTTCCTAAGACAGATACATTTATGGCTTCGTTCCACTATGACTAATGAAAGGCTGGGAATTTAGGAGTATGAGGATTTGATATTCATGGATCAGCTATCTGTTGAGCATGACCGAATATGTCAATTATTCATACGAAAACACTCGCGAAAACATTTTAGAAAGATGTAGTTTTATATGTCTAATAACTTTGTGTATTATAACTTTCTCATTTAGCAAGATACAGTATTATTTATTTGGTGAGGAGGGGGGGGATGACTAGCCACCAATCCACCCCTTGGATCAGCCCCTGCAAATACGAGACGGCACGTACGCGAGATGGCACGACCCGAAAACGAGTTGGCACGACCTTAAAACGAAAGCGGGCGCGTATTGAATATGGCAGTGTTCCCCTCCCATATAAGCCAGAGGTCCACTACTAACCTGGGACAAGTACTAAATGTAGTCAACTGTTTTACACACCCAAAAGTTTGCTGCTTATTGTACCGATTTAAAATGTGGGCGCGGTTTGGGCTATCGTGTAAGAATGACGTCGTGGTTGACAACCATTCAAAGTGCAATGTCAGACTTGATGTCAGGAAAGAGCTCCTACAGACGAGCCGTTCGTGGAACTCTGTCGTTACAACCCAGAGGCCTCTCTATGCTTCGACAAAGGGCTCTCGAATGCCCCTGGTGCAAACAACTGTTTTTTGAACGCGGCCATCCAGGTGCCTTCAATAGTTCGTGTGTGCGTAGTGTACGCGTGTGCAGGTTCACGCAGGAGGCACGTGCAGGTTCGCGCTGCAAGCTCATCTCGTACCATTATAAACGCCGTGTTTATTGTGTGACCTTTGTATACGTGTGTACTGTACGTGAGCAATCGTTTTGTGTAGTAGTATTAGTAGTGTGTGTGTGTGTGTGTGTGTGTGTGCGTGTGTGTTTGTGTGTGTGCATGTATGTATATTTTTGTGTGCATGTGTGTAAACGCATGCATGTGTTACGGTATTTGTATGGGGAGAACGGTCTTGCGGCCATCATCCTGTTTCATTATGCGCGCTCTTGCATGCTTCCACATGTATCCTTTTCCTCCCCCGTTCACACATATCTTCTTCCATCCCTTCACACATATCTTCTTCCATCCCTCCACACGTATTATCTTCCTTTCTCTCCACACGTCAGGTTCTGTGGCACATTGACGTGTTCCGCAGAAGCTTCAGGTCCTTTGAGACCCACGTTTGTGTTGGGTCATCATGTATCTTCTGTGCCCTAAAGGTATGGAAGGATCGGTAGGGAGAGAGGAGAGGTCATTTGGTACCCTCAAGGTTGCCTTAGGGAAGGGGGAAATCATGCACACACACACACTGTACACGTGCACATACACACCATACACACACACACATACACACACACATACACACACATACACACACACATACACACATACATACACACATACACACACGCACCATACACACACACATACACACCATACACCACACACATACACACAGCACATACACACACATACACACACATACACACATACATACACACATACACACCGCACATACACACACACATACACACAAACACACCATACACACCCACATACACCCACTACACACCCTACACACACACATACACACTACATACCACATACACACACGCACCATACACACACACATACCACACACACACACACACACATACACACCACATACACACACTACCACACCACATACCATACCTACACACTACACACACGCACCATACACACACACATACCCACCCACACACACCACACACACACACATACCACACATCACACACTACCACCACATACACACATACATACACCATACACACACGCACCATACACACCACATACACACACCACACACCATACACACACACATACACACACATACACCACATACACACACACCTACATACACACATACACACACGCACCATACACACACCTCACCACAAACACACCCATACATACAGACACACACACATACACACACACATACACACACACACATACACACACACAATGGAACATGTAGTCGTGTATACACTTCACTTTGCATTGCATGTTGTATATTGTGCTGTCTTTTTCCTCGTTCTAACCTGGCTCTCCTATTTGGTGCCCACCAACATCCCCAGGTGCTGCTCACCCAGTTCCAACACAGTGAGTTGCCAACACTCCCTCCAGATGTGCTTCGACAAGCCATGGCTGTCTGCTACGAGGTTAGCCATGCTTGGGGGTGGGGCTTGATGCTGGGGGATGGTTTGGTCATGTGGGGGTTAGCGCAGTTGCAAGCAAGATCAAATTGACCTGTTACACTACTGTACATGTACTGTAGGCTCATATTTGTGATGCAGTGACCCTAGCAATTATACAAGCCCCACCCATTACAGCTGCTATTATACAAGCTCCACCTATTACAGCTGCTATTATACAAGCTCCACCCATTACAAGCTGCTATTATACAAGCTCCACCCATTACAGCTGCTATTATATATGCACCACTCAAGCTCCACCCATTACAGCTGCTATTATATATGCACCACTCAAGCTCCACCCATTACAGCTGCTATAATATAAGCTCCACCCATTACAGCTGCCATTATATAAAGCACCACCCATTACAGCTGCCATTTTATAAAGCACCACCCATATTTTTGCATCACCCCTTGCAGAGCAAACAACGCTTCAAAATTGGACAAATGGATGATGCAGCTGAGTGCCTTGTAAGGGATGGTAGAGGGAGTGGGGAGGGATGATGGGAGGGAGACAGTGTGCTTGAATGAGGGCAGTGGGGGTGGAGTGTGCATTCATGGGCAGCCACACACCCTCAGGAGAAGATGCTGGAGCAGATCCACTTTCACCTGACTGGGAACGAAGACCTTGAGACGTGTACCAAGGAATGCTGCATATCACACAGGAAATTTGAACTCAGCATTGTGGAGATTGTAAGCTGTGTATGTGTACAGTACATGTATGTGCGTGTGGGTGTGTGTACAGGTAGGTGTACATGTGTGTCTATTTGTATGTTGCACTGAAATTGGAATTGTAATCTGTGGGCATTGTGGTCATCATGGAGCATGTAACACTCATAAACACACGCACACACACATAGTGGTGTGTGTGTGTGTGTGTGTGTGTGTGTGTGTGTATGTGTGTGTGTGAGAGTGCTTTTTATATGATCATAACTGGATGTTGGATGGACACTGATGGCATACCTAATGCAAACTACATGTGTATACATGTACATGTAGTGTACTCACATGTGATATCTACATGTTGGCATGTTTGGAGTGAACAGGCATGTGTGTATTCATCACCTCCCTTCTGTTAGACTATATGCAATGAATGCGGGGCCACCTCAGAGCCACTGTCCTTCATACAGTTCATCCACTACATCTCTTCCAGTGCTCTCCTGTAAGTACTCGTGTTGAGAGGGAGTGTGTGGGCAGGGGTGGCATGTTCCCACTTGTGTGGTTAACTCCTTAGTTACCACTTAATGCTCCACACATTAGTAAGCCCTCTTTGCCCCCCCCCCCCCCCCCTTTTAGTAACCCCACACCCACATCCTGTTCACTTTTGAAGGTACTTCTTCCACCAGAGATGAGTCTATCGGACAAAACAGACTTTCATTTGGTTCATTAATTAAAGGAGCAAGCTATGAGCGTAGAGAATGCTCCAATGTAAGTAGACCTCCCTCCTTCCCTCCCTCTAACTCTCTCCCTCCCTCTCTCTCCCCCCCTCTCTCCCTCTCTCTCTCCTTCCCTCCCTCTCCCTCCCTCTCTTACCCTCTCTCTCACTCTCTCTCTCCCTCCCTCTCCCTCCCTCTCTCTCTCCCTCCCTCTCTCTCTCCCTCCCTCTCTCTCTCCCTCCCTCTCTCTCTCCCTCCCTCTCTCTCTCCTCCCTCTCTCTCCCTCCCTCTCTCTCCCTCCCTCTCTCTCCCTCTCTCTCTCTTCCCTCTCTCTCTCTCTCTCTTCTCTCTCTTCTCCCTCGCTCTCTCTCTCCCTCCTCTCTCCCTCCCTCTCTCTCCCTCGCCGCTCTCTCTCGTCCCCCCTCTCTCTCTCCCCCGCCTCTCTCTCTCTCTCTCCCTCTCCCTACCCTCCTCCGCGGGCTCCCTCTCTCTCCCCTCTCCCCTCTCTCCGGACCTCCCTCTCTCCTCCTCTCCTCCTCCCCTCCTATCTCCTCGCTCTCTCTCGCTCTCTCTCTCTCCAGTACTCTCGTCACTCGGCTCGTCGCTCTCTCCTCCTCTCCTTCTAGTCCGTCTCTCTCCTCCTCTCTCTCTCTCTCCCTCTCTCTATCTCTCTCTAGCTCGCTAGCGCACTCTCTCGTCTCCGCTATCTCTCCTTATTTACCTCTCTCTCTCTCTCCTACTTCCTTCCCTGACCTACTTCCCTCCCTGAGGTTATTGACAATCTCAATGTATATACATGTACATGTAGGTACAGTGCAAGAAACCCTTACCTCTGAAGAAGATTCTTCTCAACTGCCCTGACGTTGGTGAGACTGTGTGCCAGACCGTGTGTACATGTGTGTGCCAGACTGTGTGTACATCATTGTACACACACACACACACACACACACACGCATGCATTGGAGAACTGCACATGTTGACATGTGATTATGTACAGTAAACTGCTGCCAGTGATTACAGTAAACTGCTGCCAGTGATTACAGTACTGTACATGTACAGTGTAGCTTCAGTCTTCTAATACATGTACATGTAGAAGGGAGGAGAGGGAGGCCACTGTATACATGTATATCAAATATGTGTGTGTGTACATGTACGTGTGTGTGTATACATGTAATGTGAACCCTACCCACTCACCCACCCACACCCACCCACTCACCCACCCTCCCAACCAACCAAATAGTGTGCATCGGAATGATCTGGGACTCAGACCAGTCATCAGTGGACTATATCACCAAGGTGGTGAACAACATTGGCACCACGATGAGGACCACCGAGGTATGTGACCTTTGACCTCCCCATGTGTGCCCTTGATATTTTTTCGACTTGTGCATACGTGACTGTAACGTTTGTGTACAACACACACCTACGTACCACACATACACACTTATGAACCACACACACGCACGCAAACATACATGTGTGCACATGCCCCACGCAATCAGGCGTTCGACTCGTACAACCCCTCCTCCTCTAAGGTGGAGTACCAGCTCAAGGCCATCGTGGCATACTACGGCAGACACTACGCCGCCTATTGCTTCCACAGCCACATCATGCACTGGGTGTACTTCGATGATGCCTTGGTCAAAGATGTGAGCTCTATTTAGAATAAGAATCTTATCCGTGTGTTTGTCATCTAGATGCAGTGTGGGATACACTCAGCAGACTACTGCTTTCATAATGCCTTACTATTCACAATTGATGTCATCCTACATGCGCATGTATCTTGTAGTCAATGCCGGCATGATGAGGTTGAGAGTAGAATGCACCACTATTCCCATTGGTGGCCATTAAGTCTGGCACGATGGCATTGTGCGTTGGGAGTTGGAAGATGGTATGCATGCAGTATACATGCAGTCTGAATTCTTGAGCCACTTGTATGTATTCAACACCCAGTAAAGGAGCATTCCAAGCCCACATGTGTTGCAGACAAATGATACATTTTGGATTTCACAACAGGAAACACACAGACCCTCCCCAATAGGTTGTTGTGGTGTGTGACAGGTTACCTACACAGAGTATGGAAAACCAAGCCTTCAATTTATTGCATAAACCTTATCTACAGACATGCATGTGTGCTGTATGGTGCGCGTATTGTCCTTCCAATACCATGTCAAAGGAACCGTCATCAAATGTGATAATTGTTGTTCTATCTACCAGTAGTGTGTGCATGTGTGTGATGCTGCATGTACACTGCCTTCTCTTTCTATCTGGTGCAGCTGGGACCTGACTGGGCCTCAGCAGTGAAACACTGCCTCAAGGCTCACTACCAGCCTTTATTGCTGATTTACATTAACCCTGACGGACAGCCGATCAGTGGAGCAGTCCATCCTGCAGCCGGAGGGACCCAGGAGACTCCCAATGTGGGTACCACCCCTGGTCCCAGCGCTGCTTCAAATTCCGGTCCCAATACCGGTTTCAACACTGGTTCCAGCACTGCACCAAGTTCCGGTTCTAATGCCAGTCCCAACACTGGTTTCAGCACTGCACTAAGTTCCGGTTCCAATACCGGTCCCAACACTGGTTCCAGCACTGCACCAAGTTCCGGTTCCAATGCCGGTCCCAACACTGGTTCCAGCACTGCACCAAGTTCCGGTTCTAATGCCAGTCCCAACACTGGTTTCAGCACTGCACTAAGTTCCGGTTCCAATACCGGTCCCAACACTGGTTCCAGCACTGCACCAAGTTCCGGTTCCAATGCCGGTCCCAACACTGGTTCCAGCACTGCGCCAAGTTCCGGTTCCAATACCGGTCCCAACACTGGTTCCAGAACTGCACAAAACTCCAGTTCCAGTACTACCAGTTCTGGTAGCGGTACCAGTCCTAACTACACAACTGGTCCTAGTCCCAGTTCCAGCTCAGAACCCTCACAAGTGAGTTTAAACAACTGAACAAAGGAAATTACAGGCGTTGCACTGCATGAATCCATTGCCATAGCGTGCGTCCCTAGTGTATCAGATCAAAACCAGTTGTTGCCTAAGCCGTTATGTCTGGGGTATTTGCCTGATGTACCTGCACCGTTCGTTCACAACTGGGCATTTGCAGCTCATGGAGTGCAGAATTTATGTATTCATTGTTATTTCAGTGCTAATTGTGGTTACGCGTGAGTGAGAAAGGGGCGTAGGGGGTGGTGGTACCCTCATTAAGAAATCTGATGATGGGTGTTTAAGAAATATTTTTTGCCCCCCCCTCGGTCCTACAGTAAAGTCATCTCCATTGTAGTGAATGAAGTCATCTCCATTGTAGTGAGGGAAGTCATCTCCATTGTAGTGAGGGAAATCATCTCCATTGTAGTGAGGGAAGTCATCATATTGGTTACTCAAATGGTTGCAACTAACTCACTAACTCATAATGTTTCTAAAGTGCACCTTTTCTTGAAGGGCATGAAGCCATCAGCTCCTGAAAGAGGGAACGGCAGTGGTGGAGGGGATGGTGCCAGCAATGTAGGTGGAAGTACCTTCACTGGGAGGGGAAGTACCACAAAGGAAGGGGGAAACCCCTCCAATGGAACTATTACAGAAGAAGACATTGGTGCAAATGCTTCACCCTCAGTCCCCAACAGCATTGGTCAGCCGGGCTTTAAGCCTGCAGTGCAGCAGGGAACAGTTCACTTACCTGAACAGCAGCAAGGAGTCACTACAGGAAGGTGGTCGCCTTCAATGCAGCGCAAGAGACCTGGTTCACATCCGGCTGTGCCAACACCGTTGCCGTGGCAATCTACACTGCCACCTTCATCGTCGACAGGACAACACGGGTTGCCATTGCCATCGCCATGGCAACAGAAAGATTCTGCACTAGCTCGTGAAACCCGGATGGAGCAAGGGGCGGGGCCAAGCCAGGTGGAAGGAAAGGATTGCGACCTATCAGAGAACCTCATGGAGTTTAGCATCACACCTGAGCAACTACATCGTACTGCTAGGACTGCAGGAAGTGAAACAGGAAGGGGAGGAGTGAAAACAGGAAGAGGAGAAAGCGAACAAGATGAAGGTAGACAGTCAGACCACACCTTGGCAGATCGTGATCCTCATCCTCAGAGTGAGGATCTGATCATGTTCAGTGTGGTTCCCAGGCCAACGGCTGCAGCTACAGCCCCCCTACGCTCTGAACCCCAGGCCACTCGCTTGCACTCAACTCAAAATGCCCCCCAATACCAGAATGGCCATCCCGGTCCTGTTGATATGAGACACACCCCCATCACTATGGTAACAGGGGTGCTACCAAACATGGGCTACACCAACCGCACTGGCTCTTCACCCAACCTCTATAGCAGCCATGGCCAACAAATGTATGCCCAGACAGGTCAGAGCTGGGGAGTCCAGCCGGCACCCATTGCTGCACAGCAACAGGTGTCTGCCCAGCTGTCGACACCCCTCCAGGTTTCAGCACCTTACACCCAGCTGTCGACACCCCTCCAGGTGTCAACACCTTACACCCAGCTGACAGCACCTTATGGCCAGTCTGTAAGTCAGTCCTTCCAGCCATCTGTGCCAGGCTCTGCACTGGGTTACCAGAATGCTCAAGCCCAGCGTGCCCTCTCCTCCTCATCCGTCTCTGGGACACACACCCCAGGTTCCACAGGAGGTTCGTCCAATGGCAGCAGACCTGTAGGACCGAACGCACAGCCCGCAGTTGCTGGCCCACCTTCGTCGCATCTTGCACAATCGTACCCGCCTATTCCAATCGGCGCACACCCTTTGCCACAGTACGGTTTCGTTGACAGACCCATGTCACAACAGTGTGCACCCAGCAATCCTCTCCCGGCCGGACAGCCTTATCCACCTAGCAATGGGCCTCCTTCTCAACAGTACGCACCTAGTCACAGACCGGTGCCTGGCAATGCACGCGCCCCCATGCAACAATACGCACCTAGCAACAGGCCGCACCCCCCATCAGACTATGCAGCTGCTTCCAGGCAGCCCTCTCAAACACTAACCCAGCCACCTATGTCGGAGAATCGTCCTTCGTTGTTGGCAAACCTCACAGCTATACCTCATGGGACGACTGCCACACCCTCACCCACTCCTCCTCCCCCTCCCATCTCTGCCCCTCCTCCCTCGCATGCCCTGTACGGTGCTCCAGGGGTGCAGAATGCTCCCACGAGTGATTCCGGAGGTAACAATATTTTGCAGAGCATCAGTCAGGGTGTTGGGTCCACTTTCATGAAGATATTTGGATTCGGGTCTGAGGACACCGGAACCAGACCGGATGGTGGGCAGAGGAGGGTCCCCTCGTCTGGCCAGATTGCTGGCCACCCAGCTCCTGATAGACAGATAGATCCTGCGTTAATTGAAGGTTAGAGTTCTTATGCTGTTGTGTGGAATATATGGTGTGGGTGTGTATGGGTGTGGGTGTGTGGCATGAAGCTGTCACTACTCTTGGTTAAGTGTCTTGGTGGTATGCATTCATGCACTAAGCTTTTGGAATTTTTATATTACATGTTGTTAGAACTGGTTTCTACATTGTTTGAACTGTAACAGTCAGTGCTCTTGATTTGGTCTGGTGTGCTGGCTGTTAGCTAGGCTTTTGCGATCTGGTCCTAATATTCAATGTACCCAAACAGCTCTCCCTGAGGGAACTAAAGTCGCTGTCTACGATGCCCTCAACACTAGGGCACAAGCAGAGGCAATGCTGGGCTGTGATGATGTCACTGCTCGGATATTCTACAAGCGTGCAGCAGGTTGGTTGCCAGGGTTACTACATGCCTGTAATTACTGAAGGCTCTGGAATTAATTTATGTTTTACACCATTTTTGTGTTACCTGCATTGCATGGCATCTCAAGTTGTGTTAATCTGCATATGTACATGTATGTGCTTTACATGTAGCATCATATGCTAGCTTGTAATCAAAGTTATGAAATTAATTCATATACCATGTAGCATTAAAATGTTTGTCATTTTAATTGCATTATTAGGATTGTCAATTGTCCAACTTGACGCATGTACATGTACCTGTACACACTAGCTTTTTACCTTTCATTGACCTCACCTCACTGTTTTTCTTGACTGACCTTTTATCCATGCTTCCCCTACAGATTTACTCAATGGCTTGGAATGTTCCCCTAGTCTGTATAACAATGACAAGCTAAGGATGCAGATAGCAGACTGCAAATTGAACATTCTAGATTGGCTCAATGTGGGGGCTCTGTGAGTGCAATTCCATCAATGCTTTAGGCATGTGTGGTGTGTAGTATGTGCATGTGTGGGGGTGGGGGTTACAGTATGTGGGTGGAGTGTGCTTAGTACATGTACTGCATGTGTGTGGTACGGTATTATGTGAGTTGATCTGTGTGTGTGATACTGTATGTAGTACAGTTATTTGCTTGTGTGCAGTGTGGTCTGTGTGTATGCAGTGTGTGTGTGTGCAGTGTGTGTGTGAGTGTGCAGTGTGTGTGTGTGTGCAGTGTGTGTGTGTGTGCTGTGTGTGTGTATGCAGTGTGTGTGTGCAGTGTGTGTGTGAGTGTGCAGTGTGTGTGTGTGTGTGCAGTGTGTGTGTGTGTGTGTGTGCAGTGTGTGTGTGTGTGTGTGTGTGCAGTGTGTGTGTGTGTGCAGTGTGTGTGTGTGTGTGCAGTGTGTGTGTGTGTGTGTGCAGTGTGTGTGTATGTGTGTGCAGTGTGTGAGATCCTGATTCTACACTGCACAGGGCTAACTGCACTGTGTGTGGCCAAAAGAGAGAGCTAAACTCAAGGATGGTTTGTGGTCCATGTTGCCTTAAAGAGAAGAAGGCATCTGGATCCACATATGTGTAGTCTTCGATGAACCACTGCCATGTGTAGCCCTAGTTAATCACCGTGTGTAGATCTGGGTACATGTACAATTGATCGTTGGAACTAGATATGTGATTATTTGTGTCATGTGTATATTTTCGGACTGCTGCAACAATGCTTGGGCATTGCATGGTGAGCCAGTATGGAGTTACTTTATGTGTGATGTGTCATCACCACTCATGTCTCCATGTGTACAGTTTGTCGCCACATCAGAAAATAACAAACAAACCACCTCACTCTCTCTCACAACACACAAAGTTACCAGTATCTTGTTGGGATTAGTCTCTTCACTGTTCACTCTACTCTGTGCATGTGATAGCTGGTGCCATGTGCCAGCTACCAATGGATCCACGTATGTGTATTGGAAGCCCATCACCCTACACTACACACTCCCCAGCTGTGCCAATTTACCACCACCACGCCCATCAACACTGACCACACCCCCATCAAAATGCCATTGATTATACGATGAGCTAAAAATTTCATATTGCAACGAAGAAATGCTACTGACATATTTGACCTGTCCAGTGGGCAAAACTAAGATTCACAGAGGCACACACACACACACACACACACACACACAGCCATGTACACAATGAAAGTGGGAAGCAATCAAGGAGCAGGTGTTGACGTTCAGAGTCCATGGCTATGAGTCAGTTGATCACCACACCCACACGCTACACACACCAAATATACACAAAGAATACATAAAGGGTACAAAAACACTTCACGAACACAACACATATCATATAGAAATTGCACACACACACATGCAGGGCTAATTCTGTGCCCGCACTTCCTCCTTGCTGCCTATATGTTTCTGGATTTAAAAACATGGCAAATCTGACACAATCACACAGTTTGACATGCTAAAATAAACTCAGGGCACTCAAAGCCTTACATCCATGCTACTCTAAAAATTAATTGTGTAAGGTCAATTTTTGTGGATGAAAGACTTTCTGATGAACTCCCTTTTATTGCACGCAGTGTGTGTGTGTGTGTGTGTGTGTATGTGTGTGTGTGTGCATGTGTGTGTGCGTGTGTGTGTGTGTGTGTTGGTATTGCGTGGTGAAAGCAGCATGAAAGTACTGTACATACATGTATACCGTATGCTCGGATGGTACAAAACTGCAGGTCAATTAAACATATGGCAGTAGTACACAGCAGGGCCGTAGCCAGCCATGCACTTGAAAGTGGGGGGTCGACATCGTTCTATTTGGGTAAGGCATTTTATTCCTGATGGAACAAAATCGTGCTTTAAGAAGTAATATTTTTTGATCATTTGATAGCCTTTCAAAGTTGAGTCCTGAGTTGTTAACCGTATCACCAATATCATTTAGCAGTCTCGGAAACGGTTGTATTGGATGAACTGATTGGTTGCAATGCTCTCATCCACAACGGGTACGTACGCGGCTTGAGGGCTGGTAGCAGCTCTTGCATGTGCTAATACAGTCTTCGGTCGCAGGAACCACACATTCATGTGGAATGAGACTGGATGGAGAATTACAGTTCATTGGGTTCAAAGTTCAGGTCAAGACTAGGAGTGTGACCAGTAGCCAGGATGCAGCATGAGGTGCTGACACAGAGAGCAGCCAAGCCTTGTCAGCAGGTGATGATGCTTTCAACAACAATGAGAACTGGTGGTCCTCTAGTTTCTTTGACAGTACCTTTTGGTGGACGGGTGAGGCTGTGATAGCATCTACAGAGATTACTTCAGACGGGGATCGAGATTATGTGTCCCATATAACAAATATCAGTCCTAACAAGATCTTATTTATCACCTTCGGAAGCAATTCATTACTTAAAACAAAAGCTTACATATAATTAAGTGACCAGAAAGGAATAGGCCTGTGGTGAAGTACTACAATTAAGCACACACTGATGCATCATTAACTCCAATACTCCTAAATCAAAGTGCAACTTGACTGTGACCTATTTTACATTTTGCAGCACTCTTTCAGGCGGGAGCATGCCAAATAGTTCAAGAGAGCTGACACTGAATCATCAACATAGCTACACACATGGTTCTTAGTGCTACTGTACATAATATAAAGTGCGATTTCAATATATAAAAGCGAAGCGAGATTTAAAATTGTACCTCTAAGACACTAATTTAGAAATGGCCCATACATAGACGGTCATCTTGCCTTTTTAATTCAATTTGAATTTTAACCAACTCTATGATGTACTATAAGCAGGTCTGATTATGATATATGTACTTCAAAAAATTATTCCATTAACCATTCTTTAACTAAAATCAAGACAAAACCATATCCGTTAAGTAATTATTCGCGGTTTGCGAATCAACGAATATTCCCGTATATCTTCCCGTAGACATGTATGGGGTACTTCAATACCAAGCACGCCAGATTTTTCTCAGCATGAGGGCCCACAGGAAAAAAACGCGTAGAATCACTTTGGAATCATTACGTGATTGAACAGTAAAAATCACACGCGTTTGATTTTATTGTTCAATCACACAATGATTTTACAGACGATTTAAAATCCTTTATAAAATCAAAACTTTGATTCGACCCATTTTTTTTCCTGTGGGGATTGTTAGAGACTACATTTGTATACCATACATTGAGGACAATCCTAGGGGTCTTAAATAGGAAAAATACGGCGACCCCACTACAAATGTAGTGGCAAATGCTGAGAAAAATCTGGCGTGCTTGGTATTGAAGTACCCCATACCTGTCTACGGGAAGATATACGGGAATATTCGTTGATTCGCAAACCGCGAATTAATTACTTCTGACTGCTCATTTCTGGATATGCGTTTCTTTATACAACTTTCTTCAAGCTAACAATTACTTCGCTCAACATCGTTAAGTCGGAATTTAGGGACATGATTTAATTGTCACTCAGGTTATCATTGACAGTCTGAATCCAATAACGCCGAAGTAAAAGTATCGTGCATTTAACCATTACTGAGTAGCTTAATTTAGACATGAAACGATACTCGGCGTTATAAAATTACACGTCAAATCTCTGAGTCACTATATTTTTCATTTTGTGAATACTAGCCTACACAATTCACTTACGCTAATAATTTCAGCATACACCATGCGCCCCTCCCTGAATCCCAAAAGTTGTCTTGGCTCTGAGAGTTGAAGGATGCTATATGAAAACTACACGTTAAAACTTATGCCTACACAATGCACTTAAGTTGTTTATTTCCGCATCCGCCCTGCGTCCCTCCGGGCATCCCCGAACATATTAAGTTGTCTTCGACCAAGGAGTGGGAGGACGCTTGGAAGTAAGAGACAGAGTGACGAAACCATGTTTCAAACATATCCAGAAATGGCCCATACATACGCGGTCATCCTGTTGTTTTTTTCCACATTGAATTTCAAACATATTTAATATACTCTAAAAATCGATTTGATTGTAATATGCATTTTTCATGAAAAAAACATTAAGCACCCTTTTACTAAAATCAAGACATTTAAATTAATTTCAACCGCGCATAATTAGTAAAATTTATTCATAAATGTATTTAAAAGATGACACAAGATATTTAAATATCATGTTAATACCTTCATGACGTCGACGAAACTTTGGCTCACGTGCACATGTAACATTGATTTAAATCTGGTATAATTAAATAGTAAAATAACGAAAGTCTTTAATACAGCTTCTGCGCGAGGGTGTGGCTACTGCGGTACGCCCACGCATATGCAGTTAGTTGATAAATAAATCATGCAACGTATCCCGATAAAGACTGACCAAAACACTCAGAAATCATGTGTGCACACAATATATCTGTTATGCCTCATGGCAGTGTGCAATGTGATCTGTTCTTTTAATTTATCATTGTCTACTTGAACCAGCTAGTAGCTCTAACCAATGATTATTGACTATTACAATCCTTGCTCGAACCCAGTGGGATATGCCTCATGTCATTCTCTTTGTCAGTAGCACTCGCGGCATTACTTTCAAAATGGTTGTATTTTTCAACGCTTATATACGTAAGTTCTATCGGTATACATGAAAAAGCTCGGCGATTTTTATATAGACTCTTTTGCCTGGTAACCTCGAACAATGCTCAGTTACAATTTCCACGCTTTTCTTGTTCATTTCACTAGTTACGAGCATTATCCGTGCATGCATGCATTGTGATACATGCGGTTGATGGTGCACGATCCAATTATGCTGTCATAGAGTCTGCGATTAATTACGTTAAGTGATTGTGCATTATGCAAGACAATACGGTGCAAGATACATGACTGCACCGCTGCGATAATGAATGCTTTGAAGTGCAGTTTACCCATACACATGCATAGCTCGCATGGTAAATGCATGATGAAGAGATTAGAACTAACTTGCTGCCCATGCAGGAGGCCTGCATACTTTTACTATCTGTGCGTGTGCACCTAAATTGGTGCACGCATTCAATACATGCATGATGCAAATGGTTGCATGCAGTATGCAGGCAATGTTTCCTTACAACTACTGGTTATGACAATAACAAGGTCAGGTATTGCATGGCATCTTTCGTGCAGCCTAGTATAGTCCTTATTTCACAATTCACTGGGATAAATGTTCAGTTGATTTATGATCAAATACGCATGGTTGAATGGATTGATGACTCCAGGTTAAAAGTGACACTGTCAATAAACCTAATGTTCGTGCAAAGGTGATCTGCGAGTATGTATTGCATGCAGAGCGATCACGCAACGTAATACGTTATTATTAAAAGGACATTAAATAATAGTCGAATCGGATCAGCTTCAAACGTTCTATAGATCTTGCAAATAAAAAAGCGGGGGAAATTAAAGGATGCAACACCGAACTGACTGATCCGCCGCCATATAAACCTAATCCCTCGTATATGCTCTGAACAGACAATTTGCATGTCTGCGACGTGAATTAATTAATCAACGATGACCTTACTATATTATCTCCCACCTTACACGCCAGCTGGCGTGGTCACAAATTTCAGATAGAAAGCCGTTTATAATTGGCTGTTCTCAAATGCAGACTGCCCGCATAAGTGACATGTTACCTATAAGTTGCTGTAGCGGACCCGTGGGGTTGGACAAATTTGAACGGTTATGAAGCATCAAATTAGAATCAGAGCGCCACTTCGGCGAATCGCGTCTCAGTTCTTGTATCTCGAACCCTTCCCCCCCCCCCCCCCCCCCCCCCCCCCCCGTTTTCGTACTCAACCAGGGCTCCACAAACCCCGGCCCCTTACCAAAATACTGCATGGATCCGCCCCTGCCAAGCGGGATGTGGCCAGTAATAGTTTGTGAACATTTTGCGAGTTTATAAACCTAACTATCATTATTTAGTTTCAAGCTTCATGTAATGGTACATACATGTAGCCGGCCGTGTTTCTGTATGACGACCATTTATTCAATAATGGTCAAAATGGCGGCCCCAGTAACCGAACATTGTTCAAAGGCTGCCCGAACTAGAAATATCTATGTAATGGAAAAAACAAATGGCATGAAAACATGTACCAATGTGCTGCAAATAATAATAAAGGGTGGCAACTCAATTTTTCATTAAGATTCAATTTTTAAAAACAGTGGAATACAGTAATTAGGTCAGAAAACATTGATTTTGTGTACATATTAATGGGAAGCTATGTTTTGCTTACCCGAACTGAAATCTTCAATGTAATGGTATATATATTTTTGCACAGTTTGCACCTTACAACCTTTCTACACGTAAAAATTAGGTGGCAAATTTATAACTTGCGGTTAGTTAATTAAATTCAAGAGTAACCATTTTTCATACATTTAAATAGGTGTAAGTCTAACTTTGTTTTGAATACATCCGAACCATTAGTACTTATAAATTCAACACAAATTCAAACCACACTATCCCTATGTACTAGCAAGAGAACACATGCTATAGGATGTCTTTTTGAACACCATCACTTTCCTGGTGACCGCTGATTTCTGCATATGAGGAATCATTGTCGCGAGTCGCGACAATGATTCCTTTGACTATTGTATGAATTTCATTGTTGTGATATTTACTATTTACATTGTAATACCACACCTCTCGATTGCGGATCGCTCTTATTCCCATGCAGTGGTCGTGTTCATTTGTACAATATTAGATGCCCGGTGTTGCACTGACCTGTGCATGCAATTTGCAGGAGAGGTATTTAAATTATGTACCTTCATGCAAGAAACGGTGCACGGGTACGCATATGAATATCACGGCATTGGCACCGCACGAATGCACGCGCAATCGTACATTAAGCAAGGACTAGTATCTCTGACAAAGCATATGTGATCAGAGGCAGTTATGCGTGAGCAGTGAAGGATTCAGACACGAGGCAAATCTTTGGAGAGTAATTACCCCGCCACTGACCTATATTTGACTACCTGTGAGCTGACTATTGTGAGAAAGTGTACCAATGATTTGGATTATCCAACAATAATCCTGTTGTTGTGGAAGTACACGTATATAGGAAAGTTCACATACATACTCATGTAATAGCACTATCATTTGGGTAGGATCGTCTCGTAGATACCGTTAAGACTGATTATGGCAGTAGACTCAGTATAGATAATCAGAATTAAATATGGAAATTTAACGCCGAAGTTAAAGTATCGTGCATTTAACCATTACAGAGTAGCATAATTTAGACACGAAACGATACTCGAGCTTTGACGCGTTATAAAACTGCTCGTTAAAAATCGCATTATATATTTGTATGTATGTATGTATGTCTGTATGTATGTAGTATGTGTGTGTGGTGTTGTGTGTGTGTGTGTGTGTAGTATGTATGTACTGTATGTATGTATGTATGTCTGTATGTATGTATGTATGTTGTATGTATGTATGTATGTATGTATGTATGTATGTATGTATGTATGTATGTATGTATGTATGTATGTATGTATGTACGTATGTATGTATGTATGTATGTATGGTTGTATGTATGTTGTATGTATGTCTGTATGTATTATGTATGTATGTATGTATGTCTGTATGTAATGTATGTATGTATGTATGTATGTATGTATGTATATCATTATTATAACTTTAAGATGAAATAATAATAAGCGATCCAAATGGGATGCAGCAGATCGCAGGCTACTACCACATTGTACCAGAGGCTGAGCCTTTCCCTCGTGAGAAGCTAATGCAAGAGCATTGCTCTCCCGTGCAAGGGTTTATTTGGAGGAGGGGGGTTGAGGTGTGAGTGTGGATTATAGTTATAGGTGACTTTACTATAATTAAGGTGCATTTATTTAGACCAGTATATGTGTTGATTGTGTATTATTATAGTACATGTAATAATAATAATAATAGTGCATTTATTCTCATTAGTGTATTCTTGTATCCTGTATATTATTATTATTATTAATAATAATAATAATAAAAAAATAATAATAATAATAATAATTATTATTATTATTATTCTACTGTTTGCTCTAGTCCTTCAATCAGTTCTGAAAAAGTTAGCAGCTGACCCTCAATGTCAACAGCTCTTGCTTAATGCCTGGTACTTAGATGATGGGGCCCTGGCTGGTCCAGGCTCTGCTGTGCTCAGAGCTCTAGAGGTCCTAGGTGCAGACGGCAAGCCAAATGGTCTGATCCTTAACCCATCCAAATGTGAACTGTTCAGTCCTAATACAGATACCTTTCAACCTTTCGACTCCAGCATCCCTACATCAACTACACCTAACTTTGAAATCCTGGGGGCACCAATTGGAAGTCCAGAATTTTGTGGTGAATACATTGAGGCAAAGAGAAAGCAGGCTTGTTCTCTTCTCCATCTTTTACCTCAGCTATGTGACCCTCAAGTATCCATCTTGCTACTTCGCCACTGTGCTAGTTTTTGTAAGCTGTCCCATTTAGGTCGCTCAGTTCCTCCGTGTGATTCTTCTCTAAGGCAGTTTATGCTCTTTGATGAAGATGTCCTCCACTGTTTGGAAGAATGTGCAGCCTTCGAACTTACACTTTCAGCCACCAAACAAGTTCAGCTACCATTACGGCATGGTGGTTTTGGATTGACATCAGTCTCTAACCACTCCTCCAGTGCATTCATTTCGTCTTTGTCCAATGCTATTGATGTCACCAGTGCTCCAAATGCTTCCCATCACCTCAAACAGGCAATAGCACTCTACAACACAAAGATCAACTCTGCTGATGCAATAACATTTGAATCAGTGACTAGCTCTCCTCCACAACAGCACCATCTATCAGGCAAAATTGAAGACAATTCCTTTCAGACTCTTCTTATCAACAGTACAGTCTGTACCAGAGCAAGACTCAGAGCAGTATCAGCCAGTAATGCTAATGCCTGGTTGAGAGCTATTCCTTGCATACACAATGACTTAGCTTTGGAGCCTCAAGAGATGCAAGTCCTATTAAAATGGTGGCTAGGTCTACCTGTCTTCTCAGCTGACAGTAAATGTCCCTTCTGCTCAAGTGCCCTTGATCCAGATTGCCACCACGCCCTTACATGTCGTTCTGGAGGGGATGTCATTGCACGGCACAATAAGCTGAGAGACTGTGTTGCCAACCTGTGCTCCAAAGCATGCTTATCTCCTCAACTGGAGAAAGGTCCAGGCATAGACTTTTCTAGGCCAGCTGATGTGCTGGTGCCAAACTGGTCCCTCTCCAACCCTGCAGCTTTTGACCTGAAAGTCATTCATCCGCTTAATACGGACTTGATTCTGGAAGCGAGTTTGGCTTCAGGCAACTCTGCAGAGGTTGGTGAGATTGAAAAGCATGCCAAGAATGATCAGATGTGTGCAAGGTTGGGCTGGACATGTATTCCATTAGTGGTGGAAGTCTATGGTGGTTGGGGATGTGAAGCCAAAGAATGCTACTCTAGATTGAGCAAGAGGCTAGCTATGCAAGTGGGAATCTGTGAAACTGAGGCACTGTGCCAAATGTACTGTCTGCTGGCTGTCACACTGATGAGACAGAATGCAAGAGCCATCCTCCTCAGATGTGCCCGTGCTCCCCTTCTTGAGTATTCTCATTAGTGTATTCTTGTATCCTGATTATTAATTATTATTATTGGATATTTTTCATTTTGTGAAGACTGGCCTACACAATGGACTTACGCTAATAATTTCAGCATCCCCCTGCGCCTCTCCCTGCATCGTCAAACATACTAATTATACGTTGTCTTTGCCCTTCTCCACCTCTCACCCCCCCCCCCCCCCCCCCCCCCAAACAAAATTTTTTTGCGAAGCCAAGCGACTGAAATGAATGGGTCCTAAAGGTACATCAAGGAGCTGCAAGCACGGTAGAGGATAACAGCCTTACTATAGTATAGAGTCACATAATGCATCTGACCTCTGGTGACAGTGACATTGACATATAGACTAAATGGAATTATATACAACACTTAGTTTGTGAAGCCTTAGATATCTATTGAAACCACGAACAATGCTAGCATATGAGGTCAAGTTTTAATTAAATTATGGGTTTATACACACCCCATTTGGACTAATGTGTGTTGTGTGTGTGTGTGTGGTTGTGTGTGTGCGTGCATGTGTGTGTGTTTGTGTGTGTGTGTGTGTGTGTGTGTGTGTTGTGTGTGTGTGTGTGCGTGTATATCAGTGTCGAACATTAATTAATCGTGAACCTCTGGTAAGATGTTTCATTATGTATGTATGTATGTGTATACATGCTAGTCTAACAGTTGTTTATCATGATAATAGAATAGGGAGATCTGTCACTATGTTGTTCAGCTAGCAGATGTTGAATATGCAGAAATTGGTTACACCAAATCTGGGTTTTCTTTTGCTCTCAATAACCTACTACCTGAGGTACATATTTGAGCAAATGATTGTTTTGTGTAAAGCATATATGTGTTCTTACTCAGGCAATGATCACCCCAATATCAAGGCACTATAGAGTTGCTTATGATGTGGCTGCTGAACACTGCATAAATAAAACGCTATCGTCATGAGTTCTCACAAATGCCACCTTCAACGAGTTTTCAATGTGTTGCACAATATAATAATGTTTTTAAACCATTAATTGAATTAATCACAACACCGAAACTCTAATGGCCAGAGATTGTAGACCAACTTAAACGTGAAATAGAGCATGGCTCCTTCACCCCACTTGTCTTTTCAACATCAGGAGGGATGGTTAAAAGTACAAGAGACTAGCTTAACTATTGCTTGGATACGTTGCCGTCTTGCCTTCTCCCTTCTTCGCTCTGATCTTTCATAATGTGCACGAGAGGTGCACGGTCATCGCAAGGTAAAGCCTTCCATCACAATGCCATCGACCTAGCTGTTGCTGAAGCCTGGGTTCCCTCTCAGTCAGCAGAATAACAATGTTACGTGTATACGCTTCTGTTTGTATGGTATTGGATGTATTGCAATCGACCATATGATGGCTGTATGTGTGTGTTGAAAATCAACACATCCCGTTTGTTCTAAGCTTTGCGCTGTCCAAAAGTATGCATTTATTATTGTGTATATGTGCTATAAATCGGCACGGGCCTATATACATACTTCTATGTGCTGGCTATATCAAAATCGATATCGTTATATGGGGTCCCTAATTCTACGAAGGGGTCCCCAATTCTCCGGTGATTTAGGGACGGGGGATCCCCAAATCTCCGTAGTTTTGGGGCCGGGGATCCCCAATTCTCCGGAGATTTGGGGACGGGGGTCCCTAATTCTATGGGTCCCTAATTCTACGTGACACCGGGCTGTCTTAATGAAGCGGCCACACTATGCATGCAGATCCTTCTGGAGACTCAGGGCAACAAACATTGATGACCCGGTTAGCAGCAGTGGATGAATTACATCATGCAAGCTACTCTGCATAAGGCGTAGCGGAGATGTAATCCAGTCCGCGGACGGATTATAATCCATCCACCGATCCGAGTAGCTCAATGTACATGTATTTCATAGCATGCTAAATTAAACATAGCGGTGATGTAATCTAACTGCTGCTGCTAACTGGTCCTGGGGCCGTGACTCACACGAACTAGAAAGCATGGATCCGTACAGAGTTTCAGCAGATGCTACTGATCCTTCGTTTTTCGCGCCAAAGTGCGCGAAATGCAATGTATTTTGTGCACGCTGTTTAAAAATCATAGACTTACCTTCCTTGTCGGCGTCGTTTCGTTTAAATCGCTTATTGCACTGGAAAGGTGCGCGTAGGTTGCCCGACGGTATAAATGACTTCGTGGGCAAGGAGCGAAAGAACATTTTGCATTGTATGTCCACGGATGGTAGGTTATTTCATAGTGTTAAAGGTTTTTAATTTGCAGTACGCTTTACAGAGAATTGCGATGTATTGTAGCTCTATCAAAAATAATCGCGCGGGTACCGTTTTGGTCTTTATTACGAACCGCGGTTTGTATTTGAGTGAATACACCATATCCGCTTCAAATTGTACCACATATATCAAGCGCAATTTGAAATAGTGCTCCTGTACATAAAGTGCGATTTCAATATATAAAAAGCGAAGCGAGATTTAAAATTGTACCTCAGTCTAAGACACTAATTTTATACATTTCTTCAAGCATATCCAGAAATGAGCGGTCAATTGAAACTTTGAAAGTCAGGATTTTGGTCATTTGTGATTGTATGCTGTTGCTAATGTTTACCGAAGCTTAAATATGATTTTTGTTTGATTGTTCCGTTTTTTACTTTTGTGTAATATTCAAGAATTGTTCTATTGATTTTGTACGGAATATTATTATACTTGACAATAACTAACCAGCCCAAGGTGATGCAACACTTGCGCCAACGGATCTATCTCAATCAGTATCACTTTTCATCAAATCAGTGAAAAAAATTATCCCTTTATATTGAACTTTTCGCTTCCAAAAAGCAAAATAATGCTTTCCATAGACAAGTATACTATGTGTTATTTTTTTGACCTCATTACAATAGAATAATTATTGACACATAAAAGTTGCGCCATTGGATTACTACTCTTCATACATTCTAGTATTTTATGACAGCTGAATATAATTTATTTCTCTTAATATGTCCCTTCCTAAAAAAGTGAACAAGGTCTCTGTCGCCCATAATTGATTCACGCTGAAAAAAAATGGCGCTTACAGCTGATGTAATCCGCGCTGGGCGTCGTCCAACATGTAATACAAATTAATAACTTGTAGCTATAATTATAACAAACATCGAGCCCTGTGCGGCTGGACAAAAGGGTCCATAATTAGACAATACAAAAACAATCCATTGCGGCTAGATGCGCCATGGCCTCATTATAATGGCGTTTTTTGAGAGAGCTGTATCTTGTTCATTTTACCATCAAATACCTGTTGATCCTCCCATTTAACTGGTGTATTGTCGTAATATAGAGACTATACCATATGCGCACTCTTCATATCGCAACCCTTAATAACGCGCAGCCAATTTATACACGGATATCGTACCAAGCACAGACAAATTCTCAAGACGGTTGGTATGCTGCATCGTAAACTGCACACAGGTAGGTATACACAAACACCATTCAGATGCTGTCATACTTTTTGTTTCATCACACAATAAACGGCTTTGCTTTGCTATGAATAATGCGGCTTCCGTTGCTTTGTTTGGCCACATAGCCTAGATGTAACATCACAGGTGTGGTTGCTACATTATATTATTTCGGGGCCTTTCGTGGAGTGCAAGAAGCCTGTGGATGTTCAAGAGCTGGCATACTGCTTAGCTACACAGACACGCAGGGATCCGCCATTATGCCCTCCTGAATTTGAAACACTGATGAGCACCAGGCTGTTGCCAGATGTATTGAGGTTATCCATGCAAAGAAGATACATCACTAACTTAAACTGCACTGCTACTTGGCAATTGCACTGGACACTATTGTTGATGACCTCTGACCTACATCTATGTTACATTGTTGTGAGCTGTTTTGATTGGTTTCTCCTAATATTTGTGTGTGTGTGTGTGTGTGTGTGTGTGTGTGTATCCATGTGTATGTGTGTGTGTGTGACGTAGATGTGTGTGACGTAGATGTGTGTGACGTAGATCTGTGTGGTGCATGTATCATAGTGTGTGTGTGTGTGTGCGTGTGCGTGTGTGTGTGTGCGTGTGTGTGTGTGTGCGTGTGTGCGTGTGTGTGTGTGTGCGTGCGCGCGCGTGTGTGTGAGCGCACACGTGTTTGTTGTGGTTGGTTCCCCTCCCAGTGTTGTGGTGGTGGGTAGGAACAGGCATTATCTATGTTTTGATATGAAAGCCTTTGCACTTTTGTGGCTGTTGTTTTATAGAATATGTAGGACTTGTAAAACTTTTTTCCAGTTGCCATCATGACCTGGATGCTCCAAATGCACCCGGTAGCACTTTTTAACCTTGGCCACCATGCTGCATGGTGGAGATGTGTCAAGAATACTCAGGTGGGCACTGGACACTATTGTTGATGTCCTCTGACCTATACTCTATGTTATATTGTTGTGAGCTGTTTTGATTGGTTTCACCAATATTTGTGTGTGTGTGTGTTGTGTGTGTGTGTGTGTGTGTGTGTGTGTGTGTGTGTGTGTGTGTGTGTGTGTGTGTGTGTGTGTGTGTGTGTGTGTGTGTGTGTGTGTTACCAGGTTGCATTTGGTGCATCCAGTCATGATGGCAACTGGGAAAATAAGTTGTACAAGTCCCATAAAACAGCAGCCACAAAAGTGCAGCTTTCATATCAAAACATAGATAATGCCTGTTCCTACCCACCACCACAACACTGGGAGGGGAACCAACCACAACAAACACGCGCGCGCGCACACACACACACACACACACACACACACACACACACACACACACACACACACACACACATACAAACACACATACATACACATACACACTATGATACACGCACCACACACATCTACTTCACACACACACACATGGGCACACACACACAAATATTCCAAAATACAGGAGAAACCAATCAAAACAGCTCACAACAATATAACATAGATGTAGGTCAGAGGTCATCAACAATAGTGTCCAGTGTAATTGCCAAGTATAGCAGTACACTTCCTTGCAGTTTAAGTTAGTGATATCTTCTGTTGATAACCTCAATACATCTGGCAACAGCCTGGTACCCACCAGTGTTTCAAATTCAGGAGAGCATAATGGTGGATCCCTGCGTGTCTGTGTAGCTAAGCAGTATACTGCTACCCATTTACCCATTGCTGGGGTCGGAGGGGTACCCCGCTTCGACTACATCGTATGTGTAGTCAGGGCGAGGTACCCTTGCAAGAAGTTGTGAGGAGCGTTGTACTAGAAGCTTTGAATCTCCATTCGTTGTAACCATAACTTAGATGTTGCGCGATAATTATCAGGGGGATGGCACGTGATCCGAATGTTAATACATATGTACGATTAGACAAAAATTCAGCCTCGCCATAATTGGCCCCCTCCAACCCCGGCCCTGTACTTACTTGGCCTATGCAAGACGGACTCCTTCCCCTGCTCATATTTTATCGCAAGGGGGGGGGGACTCGTACTTGGCATAGTCTCGTACCCAGACCCACCATGACGTAAGCGTTTATCGCTTAATACACTACGACAGGGGTGTAAGCGATAAACGCTTACGTCATGGTGGGTCTGGGTACGAAACTATACTTGGCCTAGCCAGGTGTACTTCAACGCAACCGTACTATGACGACTAGCACCAGAATAGTACGGTCACGTCGAACTACGTCCGTCTGGCTTGCGAGACTAGTACTTGGTCCCCTCCTCCCGTTTGTATTTTATCGCAGGGGACAGTTAGAATATAAATGTATGTTGTTTTTTTTTAATACATGAAATACATACAATTAGATGATACTTAAGTAATTAAAAAGAGAAACAATAAGTCAAAACATTTACTCCATGAATGAGGCAGCACCATCATCAAACCCCAGTTATAGTACATTATAAACTAATAGTCTAAAATTCAATTTGAAAAAAAATGCAAGATGACCGCCTATGTATGGGCCATTTCTGGATATGGCTAACAATTACTTCGCTCAACATTGTTAAGTAGGGATTTAGGGACATGATTTAATAGTCACTCAGGTTATCATTGACAGTCTGAATCCAATAGGGAAATTTAACGCCGAAGTAAAAGTATCGTGCATTGAACCATTACTGAGTAGCTTAATTTAGACATGAAACGATTCTCGGCGTTATACGTCAAATCTCTGAGTCACTATATTTTTCATTTTGTAAATACTAGCCTATACAATTCACTTACGCTCATAATTTCATCATCATCCGCCCTGCGCCCCTCCCTGTATCCCCTAATATTTTAATTATACGTTGTCTTTGCCCTTCTTCCCCCCCCCCCCCCCCCCCCCCCAAACAAAAAATATTTGCGAAGCCAAGCGACTGAAATGGATGGGTCCTATATAGACCTCTAGATGTTAAACGTAAACACTAATAAATAATAATACAGAAGAGAAGAAACCATGTTGCGTGCCAGTATGTCAGTAGTTTTCATGGCTCCAGAAGCCATTTGCAATTATATATCTAGACGAGCAAATTCAAATTATGTCCAGTTTACAGAGGACGATACACAATATATTTAGACTCCTTGACTGATTACGAAATGAAGGATGTGTGATGTTATTTAAGCAACACCTCTCCATGCAGTTGAAAAGATCGGTTTAAAGAGAGGATCTAGAGTTATACGAAATGAAGGCACTTCTGGTCTTCGTCGCTGTCTTAGTGGTCGTAGCCGCCACTACTGACCGATATAACAATTACCACGACAAGACTCGCACCAGGACCCGATCTAAGACAGACGGAAAGCACCGCCCCGTGTACTGCCCGAAGTCCAACCCACCTGTGTATGGATCCATCCAGGAGAACAACGCCTACTACCACATTGGGAGCATCATCCATTATTCCTGCAACTATGGTTACGAGCTCTATGGATCGTCGTGGAACAAATGCGTGTACGAGTACGGCGTAGCCAAGTGGAAATATCCTGTTCCTATTTGCATGCCTAAAGCCACGCCTACTAAGGGATATAACAATCACCGAGACAAGACTCGCACCAGGACCCGCTCCAAGACAGACGGAAAGCACCGTCCCGTGTACTGCCCGAAGCTCAACCCACCTGTGTATGGATCCATCCAGGAGAACAACGCCAACTACCAGATCGGGAGCATCATCCATTATTCCTGCAACTATGGTTACGAGCTCGATGGATCGTCGTGGAACAAATGCGTGTACGAGTACGGCGTAGCCAAGTGGGAATATCCTGTTCCTATTTGCAAGCGATTGGGATTGATAATCAATTACTGACTATTTTTAAAGCATCAGCTTGAACGATGTCGTAAAATGATATGCATTCAGTTATTCAGTACTTTCCTCGTGCAATATACGACCTGCATGGCATTCTTTCAAAATCGCTAATTTTGCATAACAAAACACTATAATTTCTTATCCTGTTGTCGTATAACTTTGTATTAGATTGACAATTTGTCTCAGTACTACAGTTTGTGATATCGTACCAATACCCCTGCGCAAAATGAGCAACAAATGATTTAGACAGCTAATTTTGGCGCCAAAAACCAGATCCATTAGCCACTGGTTCATTGCACAGGCAAGCAGCCTCGGCTGTTTCGCAATGGACAAAAGATTACCGTACGCATTTAATGAAATGATTTCATCCGCTCATTAATAACAAGCCATCGTTTTGAACCGAAGTAAGTTAGTTGGTATCTATCCCGTACAGAATACCACTGGACAGCTAGATGCACAGACATCTCTTCCACAATCAAATAAAATCTTAGATGGCTTAAACTATTTCGTACGCAAAACAACAAAATGGCAGGAAAAAAATGCAAGTTTTGATTTTATAAAGGATTTTAAAATCCTCTGTAAAATCATTGTGTGATTGAGCATAAAATCAGATTTTTACTGTTCAATCACGTAATGATTCCAAAATGATTTTTGTAGTCACGTGCGACTGATAAATGAGGGTTTCGACTTGAGAGCTGTTAGAATTGGTACCACACTTGCTCGTAGTTGCAACATGTTACGCTGTAATTTTGAGGCTTTGGGCATTGCGTATGATGGATTTTTGATGGAGACGCGGATGATAATACCATGGAAATTAGAGTACAAATCAAGGTTTATAGTATTCATACAATTTCTAGAAACTACAAAGATATCATGAACCATCAAAATTACAGCTTTAAAATGAAGAACATGGTAATAAAAGTATGACACAATGTTGAACATTAAGTAACAGCTAGAGAAATCAAAACAATACCTATAATGTAGAACATTAAGTCGAGACGGTATTACAGAAAAGTGCGACTAAAGTACATGTATAATATAAAGGCAACTGCAGTGTCATACGAAGATAAAATGTTTAGATCACAATTTATATGCATCAAGTTGTAGAGATAATTCAGCATAATAGAAGTTTGATGCATTATTAATTAACATTCAACAGAAACAAAAACATTACAGCACATGCAAAACTGAAGCACATGATATGTAAACAATTCATGATATAATTATGTTATAAGTCATTTTAGAGCCTAATGTATGCGCAACCAAAGTAATGAAGGCATGTCAACTATTCTAATGAATTGGCTTAATAAAGGCAAAAGAGCAGATCGATGTAATTGTGCTTTATGAAAATGATAGATTAATTATAGGAACATCAACATGTGTCGACACTAATGCACCTTCTTATAGCAGAGTTGCATCACAGGAGGCAGGGGCAGTGGCTGACCAAGCTGAGAAACGGAAATCCGACAAATACTCAAATATGGACCCCAATATGTATCTGTTTGCTCCAGTTGTCATAGAAACATCGGGTGTGTTTGGAAAACAGACTCTTTCATTCCTAAAGGATCTTGCTTGTCGTGTTCGTAAGGTGTCAGGGGAAGTGAAGTCCTTTTCATATTTACTTCAACGCCTCGCTGTAGCCGTACAGCGAGGTAATGCTGTCTCAGTCCTGGGCACCTTTGCGAGCGAAGATTGCCTTGTTTTTGAGGACAGTGTTATTTGTTGTAACTGTGTATATTTTGTCCCTTTTAAAAACAGAAATAAAAAGTACAGAAATAAGCATTATCAAATAATTCTTGCAAAGAATTAGAATAAAGAATTCAAAATCAACGAACTATATTAACACATTTTGTAAACTACAGGAAAATGAGAGAGGGAACTATTATTGCATAAGTAGTCTTTATATTTCTGCATGAGCTTAGAATTCAGTTTTTGTCTCAACAATCACATGGGCTGTTATACTTAGTGAAGTACTACATGCTTATCATAACAATTTTAGGAGATACAGTACTGTGCAGTATATTTGATGTCACGTAAAGCAACATAAAGTTAGCTTAGCGATTCAATTTACAAGTTATTTCACACTAAGTAATACAAATCACACTGGATATTGTTCAGCGATTTGTGTTATGATTTTGCCAAATGCAACTGGTCCACCAAATCGTCTACGCCACATGTACTCGGGGAGATATGTTTCAAATAGGCAAGAATGCATAGTTTTCTCCTCTCGCATCATGCGTTTGCACGAGCTCCACATTCCTTCCACTCCTTGCGTGTGTGCCCATGGTGAGAGGGTCCACAAAATAGAGCGAATGATTGACAGTGTTATGAATGTTTCCTGTGGTTGCAGCTATCTGATTATAGGCGCTCCACTCGTCGCTGTAAATGATACTGCCAGGTCTCACGTGAGCTGCAATAATGTAGCAGCATCACACCGAGCAACTTCTACCAAGAAGCTCTCCCCACTTCCTCGTTCCGTCCCCCCAAACACCCAGTGACCGTCCGCAGCTCTGCCACGGTTGTACTTTCATTTGCCGAATTTACTTTCACCGATCTCTACTTCTTTACAGGGACCTCCTTATCACAGCCGGGCGGTGGTCCAGAAAGTATTGTATGCAATACAAAGTTATACCAGTCAACAGCAGTACGGCTAATATTTGAAGCATTTGAGATGTGTGTCAAATTTAGACTTACGATAAGTGAGTGTCTACAAGACTTGCAGATGTCACTGTGGCAGTAAGTTTGCCATAACATGTACCTGATCAGACAAAATGTTTCGTATTTCGCATGAATAAGAGTACTTCTTCCTGAAGTTATACATGAAATTATAGGCCTGCGTGATTATGAAATCGACTCACCAGGGCTTGGCACAATGAGCATCATCCACAACAAGTGCGATAACGTTTTCCTGATTCCTGATACCTGATAGAACATTTCGTACCGCGCATGTCTCTCCATTGCAGATCAGTTAGAAGTTCCTTAGGACTGAAAAACAATATATCGAATTTGCCTTCAAAGATACTGTCACGCAAGAGAGAATCGCCTGACTATCTCTGACGCGTGCAGCAGACACCACTTTCGTCGTCAGCGTGTGCACTTGCTCTGTCATTAGGGCAATTAGAAGACTTACCACTAGAACAATGGAACGAGATTTTTGCCTATTGCTCACAGCAGGTAAAATAGCCTCTTGGTGCAGCACCACAACAATTACCATCACACACAAGATAGATTTGGTTAGGGAACCATTTTACTGTGGCATGCATCGTGCTTGTTAAGCTATACAATAGTGTGTCTGCTGTTGTAGCAAACCAGCCCTGCGCTCATGTGTGGATGTGTGCGCATTACATATCATCATCTGATTATCATAAAATTCTGGAAACAGTAACTTACTTACAAAAGCAAGGCTGATGACAGCATGCACTTCCATCTGCACTGTAGTACTATCTTAAATCATATATACTCACCCATCAGTGCAGGGTAAATCGCTATGCATACATGTACACTGGCCCTGTCAAGAGCTGTCTAACATTTCTGTATGTACACATATGTCTGTGTGCATATGTGAACTAAAGGATGTTATGTCCTGACTCCATACTGTACTTCCATCAGCTTTTGCTGTGGAACACTTAATCTTTTCTCACACTGTCAGTGGTTTAAAGTTTGTGTATCACTAAATGAAGAACAAGAGTTTGTTTAAGTCTCCACAGCCAAAACACATCTCTCCCAGTAGTACTCAAAGGAAGCTGTTTTTATAGAAAAGTAATGTAATGTAATGTAATGTTGTGCATTGGAGTTATTACTGTAAAGAGACTGTTAAAACAACTTACAAACTTTTCTATTGGTTCATACATGTAGTACACTGAGAGTTTAAAAATATTTAACTGGTACACTTTAGCTGCTGGATTGAGCTTACCTTATATATGGAGCTATTGTTTGGTGCAATGCTTGTTACTGAGGACACAAGACAAACATATAGGTGAAAAAACCAATTAATCAATTCTCATAAACTGTATTCATAGGTATCAAAACCAATGCAAATTTTCAAAACCAATAATATCAATCTTAAAGTTGTTTCAATAACATGGGGAAACAGTTATATATATATTTTTATTTCATTTTATTCATGTCATTGTAGAGTGCATGAATTTTTCCCTACCTTTACTGTACTTGTCTACATGTATTTAACGTTTGCCAGTACTTTTTAACACTAAGAAAAAATTTATTTTCTTATTTCTTTGGGTCATAATATAACTTTTGCATATATATGGTACCAATATTTATGTGATGTATTGCGTGTACATGTATGTACTGTTTATTTGTGGCTGCCTATTTTGTTTGATGTTATAGTCGTTTATGAATTTCAACCCTTTTATATGTAAATGTACAAGTATGTTACAATATGTCTGTTTTCTAAATAAGGCATCTAGTCTATACAATTGAACTCATTTAACTTCAAATGACTCTTACTTCCTTTCCAGTTCATTTTCTTTGTGAATCCTTTCCCTTTTTATATTCAAAATTACCCTCTTCATCTATATAATGGTCACTTAGTTATCAAGTGTATATTAATCTCATTTTTTTATGTAGTTTGTAATGAATTTATTTGATTGTCCCATAATTCAACTACCAAGACAGCTTCTGTAACAAGATGTACATGTATGTGAAACTCATCGTGATCACTAAAACAATTCAATCAATCTTGATATTATTTCTATAACGTGGGGATATATTTATGCGTATTTATTTTGTTGTATTATATTTTTGAGAATTGCATTGTTTACAACGTTACTCTGGTACAATTTAGCCACTAAATTGGGCTTGCCTTCTATGAAGGTATGGTTTGGTGCAAGGCTTTTTACCATAAGTCAAACAGCAAGCCATAGGAAATACAATGATAAATAAAATCAATGAACTGTTTGTTTATCCAAACCATGATAGTGCAACACGACGAGTATTAACACCGCTGTGCACATGTCATAAACAGCTAGTGCACGTGCAAACCTTCATAAAGTTCAAACACGCACGCGAGATTGCATAAAGTAGTTGCACGTTTACATAAGCAAAGCAACGTCACGTGCACAAACCAGCCAATGTGTATTCTCTACTGGCTTCACGCGTACATTACGGCTAACGAACTAAACGGATGTGCAAACCACGCCCCCAATTATCTACCAGAGGCTCCAACCACGTTACAGGTCTGGGTACGAGACTAGTACACTTGAGAGAAAATCAGTATTATGAAAACATACCAATAGTGTTACGTAACACTCCATTGGTGCTCATGGAAATGGAAAGCAGCCACCAGATTCAAAATCAATTTGGCAGCGCTGGCTTTTGACCAAGCATTAGTTCAAAAGTTTTAGGTCGTGATGGGAAGTATTATAGGCAGACAGATGGCATTAGTAACGCCCCCTATCTCCCCACACACACACATATACACCCCTCCCCAGCTACGTAAGCATTTATGTATGGGAGATTTTGATCATTGATCACTGTGGACAAAGTGCTGAAAATAGGAAGTCGATTCCACATACGTCACAGCTGTGGGTGGATTACATCACCGCGACGTTCCGTACGTAGGGTCAGGCCAAACAAATAGGGTAAGTATATCTTTTGGCACGGATTCCGTAGCTGTGATGTAATCCACCCGCAGCTGTGACGTATGGGGTCTGGGTACGAGACTCGTACAGGCGTCGTACATAATATTTTATTAGTACATAACAGCAAATTGACAACAAACACCCAAACACACACAGACACACAACACAACAAACATAAATCCACAATGATCAAAATCGTTCCATATCATTATCGTAAAAACCGTACAATACATTTAGTCCGAGGATATTATGGATATATACTATTTGAGGTTTATGGTATAAACATTATGATTATTGCGACATTTATACATAACAGCAAATTGACAACAAACACACACAGACACACAACACAACAAACATATATGATCAAAATCGTTCTGTCTCATTATCGCTTACAAACCGTAAAATACATGTAGTGATTTTGCACCCCTCCTAACGTCATCGCAGTATAATTATTCTTTTTGTGGAAGGGAGTCCATTATTAATTACATCATACTTTATATAGGATACACGTGACTGTGATAGACAAAAGACTGTGTGTTTATACACTTACTACTCGTAGGTTAGCAGTAAAGTTTTGAGATTTTTGTTGCAACTGGAAATGGACTATCCCTGCATTCATCCACATCTCTTATTACTTCTTCACACCTGCTGTACGGTTTCTTAGTAATGTACACGATTTCTTCTTTCACAGTTTCTTTGGTTGCTGTATCTCTTTGACTTTCTGGCAACCACAGCGTAAGTTTGAAACCAGCACATGAAGTAGTATTCTTTGTGTATGGCCTTGTGCAAATTGATTCTTTACAATGTACAATGTTATGGTAGCTATGCAGTGTCTACTACTGCAACAACCTCACACAAATTGTACATACATATTTGCATAACTGTCAACACATCTGATGTGCTCATTGTACGTATGTGATACACACACATATGCATTGTAGTATGTTGTATTTCTTTATCGTTATTCTTGGCTTTAAAAGTAAACGAGCAGAACGTGGCTGTATCCTTGCCCTTTATCTTCTATTCACATTCCCCATTCAAAAGTAACATGTTAAAGGGGGCGTTCGTATCACATGCTGAAACTGTGTGTGTAGATAGATGCATACAATCTTATTTCAGTTTATTGACTCATGTGGAGTTTTGTACGTACACAAATGTGCCTATAGAGTGGTCATGTAGTACTTCCGTTACCTTTGTCAGTGATGGCTAATCGGACATTATATGGGATCTTTTCCGCGAAAAGGATGTCTTTCATTTTATCTAAAAGTCTGGAATGTCCTCTACACATTGCACTGAGAATCGGAGTATCTGTCAAGGAGTTGTAAGGCTCTGAATTTTTAATTAGCCATACTCAACGCCATTTTTATTGCGCGTACTGGTGTATGCCTTTGGCGCCACCCTACAATATACATAAATGTGAAAACCTACTAAGAACTCGTTGCCTGGATAATCATTACAGCCTGAACACCTTGTAAGCAGAGCTCTAGCATTTGCCCGTACCAGAGCTATGCTGAGTTTGCCATAGGGTCGGGTGATAGCATGGGATTTGGAACAATGCAGCTGAGAAGCTAAGCGTGATCCAAGTCAGGATACTGGTTGCTTGGCTTCTGCTCCCCAACACCCATAATGTTCTAGGAGGATGCAGATCTAACCCAGATCATTGCACTTGGGGTCATTTGCAATGTGGTTTCTTTGTTCTGCTACATAAACTGCAGACCACCCAGCTGTCACACTCGCTTCAAATCAAATTTCAGCATTGAGCGGTGATGTGACATCATTGGCCGTGTGCTTTCTGCCTTCAGTGGCTAGGGCAGCATATCCTGCAGAGGCTCTCATTTCCATCAGGGTATTGTGTGTTATGCAGAGAGGTTACAGAGATATAAAAGGCCAAAGGCTGTAGCTCAGTTTGTCAAGAGATGGTCAGCACGGCTGGTGTGACTATGGTTGACCATGAGGTCATTGCCTGCTTCCACCTGGACACCAAGATAGGCCCGATGGCATGTTTCAGCCAGAACATCATGTAGGGTGTTGTGCCAGGGCAAAGTGCACACTGTGACCCCGGGGATGTGTCCCCACTTTATGGCAACTTGATGGACTGGTGGATCATTAGGTGTAAACCCAACCCCTGTGATGGCAAGTGGGGGAAGTCATCTCCATTTTAGTGAGGAAAGTCATCTCCATTGTAGTGAGGGAAGTCATCTCCATTGTAGTGAGGGAAGTCATCTCCATTTTAGTGAGGGAAGTCATCTCCATTGTAGTGAGGGAAGTCATCTCCATTGTAGTGAGAGAAGTCATCTCCATTGTAGTGAGGGAAGTCATCTCCATTGTAGTGAGGGAAGTCATCTCCGTTGTAGTGAGGGAAGTCATCTCCATTGTAGTGAGAGAAGTCATCTCCATTGTAGTGAGGGAAGTCATCTCCATTGTAGTGAGGAAAGTCATCTCCATTGTAGTGAGGAAAGTCACCATGATCTCTTGCTTCTATGCTAACCTATTGTTTACTTAAATGGCTGTCACTAACTTATAATGGTTATAAAGTACACATGCATTCAACCTTTCCTCCTTGAAGGGCATGAAGCCATCAGTTCCTGAAAGAGGGAACGGCAGTGGTGGAGGTGATGATGCCAACAATGTAGGTGGAAGTACCTTCACTGGGAGGGGAAGTACCACAAAGAAAGGGGGAAACCCCTCCAATGGAAGGGGAAATACCATTACAGGAGAAGACATTGGTGCGAATGCATCACCCTCAGTCCCCAACAGCATTGGTCAGCCGGGCTTTAAGCCTCCAGTGCAGCAGGAAACAGTTCACCTACCCGAACAGCAGCAAGGAGTCACTACAGGAAGGTGGTCGCCTTCAATGCCAAAGCTACACAACATTGGGTCTAGGCACGAATGTTAGGATTCAGGTCTGAGGATGCCGGAATTAGATCGAAGGAAGGGCAGATGTGGGTTCCCTCGTCTGGCCAGATGGCTGGTCATCCAGCACCCGATAGACAGATAGATCCTGCTTTAATTGAAGGTTAGAGTTCTTGTGCTGTTGTGTGGGAATATATGGTGTGTGCTTTTGTGTGTGTGTGTGTGTGTGCTTTTGTGTGTGTGTGCTTTTGTGTGTGTGTGTGTGTGTGTGTGTGTGTGTGTGTGTGTGTGTATGTGTGTGTGTGCACGCGCGTGGGATGAAGTTGTGCTCTGATCAGAACATTAGCATCGTTCTTGGTTAAATGTTTTGTGGTATTGATTCATGCAACTGGTTTTGCACTACAGTGTATGCTTTTATTTGCCATGCTGTACAACTGGTTTCTGCATGGTTTGAACAGTAACAGTCATTGCTCTAATTAGAGATCCAGTGGTTGAGTTGGTCTGGTGTGCTGGCTGTTAGCTAGGCTTTTGCGATCTGGTCCTAATATTCAATGTAACCAAACAGCTCTCCCTGAGGGAACTAAAGTCGCTGTCTACGATGCCCTCAACACTAGGGCACAAGCAGAGGCAATGCTGGGCTGGGATGATGTCACCACTCGGATATTCTACAAGCGTGCAGCAGGTTGGTTGCCCACTTTTGTTATGTTGTCATGGTTATGACATGCCAGTGATTATAATTACTGAAGGCTCTGGAAAAAAAAAGTCATTTATGCATGTGTTAATGCGATGAGCAAGGTAAGTATATGCTGTAGCATCTAAAGTTGTGTGTTAGCTAAGTCATGAAAGTTTTAATTCTAATAATATTAAAAGATTGTCATTTTATTGCCAACTTGGTGTATTTACCGACCCTTCATTGACCTCACTAACCTTCCAGTTGTTCTATATCTTTGCTTCCCCTACAGATTTACTCCATGGCTTGGAATGCTCACCTAGTCTGCATAACAATGACAAGCTAAGGATGCAGATAGCAGACTGTAAACGGAACATTCTAGATTGGCTCAATATAAGTACATTTCCATCATCCATGCTTATGACATGTGTGAAGATATGTAGTATATATGTACATGTGTGTGTGTGTGGTGCAGTATGTGAGTTGATCTGTGTGTGTGTGTGGTGTGTGTGTGTGGTGTGTGTATGGTGTGTGTGGTGTGTGTGTGTGGTATGTGTGTGTGGTGTGTGTGTGTGTGGTGTGTGTGTATGTGTGTGGTGTGTGTGCAGTGTGTTGTGTGTGTGTGGTGTGTGTGTGGTGTGTGTGTGTGGTGTGTGTGTGGTGTGTATGTGTGTATGTGTGTATGTATGTGTGTGGTGAGTGTGTGCAGTGTGTGTGCAGTGTGTGTGTGGTGTGTGTTTGTGTGTGTGGTGTGTGTGTGCAGTGTGTGAGATCCTGATTCTACACTACACAGGGTTAACTGCACTGTGTGTGGCCAAAAGAGAGAGCTAAACTCAAGGATGGTTTGCGGCCCGTGTTGCCTTAAAGAGACGAAGCAGTCAGAGTCGACAAATGGATACGTAGATTTTTAGCATTCCTCCATTCTCACCACTGCATAGGCATAGTTCATCCCCATGTGTTAGATCTGGGTGCATGTACGATTGATCGTAGGAAACTAGATCTGTTGATTATTTGTGCCGTGTGTGATTCATGCAACAACCAAAGCTTAATTTATCATTATTATTGGGCATTGTGTGGTGAGGCCATGGAATATGTGTGATGCGCCACCATCACTCATGTGTCTCAGGGTGTAGAACAATTTGTTTTTCCCCTCATATCAGATAACGAAACAAACCCCACATCTCTCACTACCTTACCTCACTGCATTGGATGGCTACCTTCACTGGTGCCATGTACCAGCTACCTAAAGGGGTCTACCACTTCACCAGTTGTTTATTGTTTTAGTGTTCAGAGTTTTGGCTACGTACATGTACCCACCCATGCAGTACACATGCCCCAGCTGTGCCAATCCACTGTGACAGTTTGTTTTCCTCTTCACCACATCAGAAAATAAACAAACCACACCTCTCTCTCACACACACACACACGCACAAAGTAACCTGTATCTTGTTGGGATTCGTCTCTTCACTGTTCACTCTACACTGTGCATGTGATAGCTGGTGCCATGCGCCAGCTACCAATGGATCCACGTATGTTAGTGGAAGCCTACATGTATTTCCCCTACACTACACACTCCCAGCTATGCCAATTTACCACCACCACGCCCATCAACACTAATCACACCCTATCAACATTAACCACACCCCCATCAACACTGACCACACCCCATCAACACTGACCACACACCCATCGCAATGCCATTCTATGATGAGCTAAAAATTTCATATTGCAACGAAGAAGAATGCTACTGACATATTTGACACTGTCCAGTGGGCAATACTAAGATTCACAGAAGCACACACACACACACACACACACACACACAGTCATGTACACGATGAAAGTGGGAAGTCATCAAGGTGCAGGTGTTGACGTTCAGAGTCCATGGCTATGAGTCAGTTGATCACCACACCCACACACACACACCAAATATACACAAAGAATACATACAAGGTACAAAAACACTTCCCAAACACAACACATAGAAATTGCGCGCGCACACACACGAACACACACACACACACAAAAAAAAAACAACACACACACACAACACACACAGGGCTATTTCTGTGCCCCCTCTTCCTCCTTGCTGCCTGTATGTTTCTGGATACAAAAAGATGGCAAATTTGACACAATCACAGTTTTGACATGCCCAAAATAAACTCAGGGGCACACATAGCCTTACATCCATGCTACTGAAAATTTGGTAGGTACTGTATTTGTGTAAGGCCAAATTTTGTGCATGGAAAGACATTCTGATAAACTTCCATTTATTGTGTGTGTGTTTTGTGGGCAGGGGAGTGGATTTTGTTACTAATGACAATGCGCTCCTTTATGGTAACATGCACAAATGTTGAAGATGGCCAGGGCTGGCAATCATCGTCATGGTGACTAGGAGGTGACAAATAGGGAGGCAGACAGTGGGATGATAAATGAAAATGAAGGTAGCGATTACACATCACAGAGAGTGAGTTCTCACTTGGTACTGCATTTAACAACACTGAATGCACATTTACACAACTAAGCACTTTGTGGGTACTTTGTGGGTGGTGTTGACAAGAACTTGTAAGGTTGTAAGGATTACTTTTCATCCCCCCCCCTCCCCCCCCCCCTTCCCCTAGGAGTTTCCCCATGGTATTATTTAAGTGAAGCTTAAGTGTCACACACTTCTCTTTCGTTTAAGGAACAAATTAGACAGAAAATACATGTATGTACTCACGATACGCACAGAGCTGAAGACACATTCCACATACCATCCTCATCCTCTACTACGTGCTTACCCATGACCTGATGCAATACAGTATGACTACAAATACATGTGGGCTACACCTCCATATTCTGCTGTACACATAAGGTACATGTATGCACAAATATTTCAAGCAGCTTGAACTTCGAAAAAAAAGGTTTATGAAGTGTGGGCCCATACCCTCAAAATATACCTTCATGTGTAGGTAGTCTTGTTTCTGTACAATGTGTAATGAATGTATGGGGGAGTGGCACGCTGCACTGATGTTTAAATAATATTACATCAGTATGCATGAGGTGGAGTAGATATGATGTTGGGGGGGGGG
>JABACO010000002.1:2419888-2447167 GCA_013339895.1 Ephydatia muelleri | reverse complement strand
ATGTGCTGGCTATATCAAAATCGATATCGTTATATGGGGTCCCTAATTCTACGAAGGGGTCCCCAATTCTCCGGTGATTTAGGGACGGGGGATCCCCAAATCTCCGTAGTTTTGGGGCCGGGGATCCCCAATTCTCCGGAGATTTGGGGACGGGGGTCCCTAATTCTATGGGTCCCTAATTCTACGTGACACCGGGCTGTCTTAATGAAGCGGCCACACTATGCATGCAGATCCTTCTGGAGACTCAGGGCAACAAACATTGATGACCCGGTTAGCAGCAGTGGATGAATTACATCATGCAAGCTACTCTGCATAAGGCGTAGCGGAGATGTAATCCAGTCCGCGGACGGATTATAATCCATCCACCGATCCGAGTAGCTCAATGTACATGTATTTCATAGCATGCTAAATTAAACATAGCGGTGATGTAATCTAACTGCTGCTGCTAACTGGTCCTGGGGCCGTGACTCACACGAACTAGAAAGCATGGATCCGTACAGAGTTTCAGCAGATGCTACTGATCCTTCGTTTTTCGCGCCAAAGTGCGCGAAATGCAATGTATTTTGTGCACGCTGTTTAAAAATCATAGACTTACCTTCCTTGTCGGCGTCGTTTCGTTTAAATCGCTTATTGCACTGGAAAGGTGCGCGTAGGTTGCCCGACGGTAAAATGACTTCGTGGGCAAGGAGCGAAAGAACATTTTGCATTGTATGTCCACGGATGGTAGGTTATTTCATAGTGTTAAAGGTTTTTAATTTGCAGTACGCTTTACAGAGAATTGCGATGTATTGTAGCTCTATCAAAAATAATCGCGCGGGTACCGTTTTGGTCTTTATTACGAACCGCGGTTTGTATTTGAGTGAATACACCATATCCGCTTCAAATTGTACCACATATATCAAGCGCAATTTGAAATAGTGCTCCTGTACATAAAGTGCGATTTCAATATATAAAAAGCGAAGCGAGATTTAAAATTGTACCTCAGTCTAAGACACTAATTTTATACATTTCTTCAAGCATATCCAGAAATGAGCGGTCAATTGAAACTTTGAAAGTCAGGATTTTGGTCATTTGTGATTGTATGCTGTTGCTAATGTTTACCGAAGCTTAAATATGATTTTTGTTTGATTGTTCCGTTTTTTACTTTTGTGTAATATTCAAGAATTGTTCTATTGATTTTGTACGGAATATTATTATACTTGACAATAACTAACCAGCCCAAGGTGATGCAACACTTGCGCCAACGGATCTATCTCAATCAGTATCACTTTTCATCAAATCAGTGAAAAAAATTATCCCTTTATATTGAACTTTTCGCTTCCAAAAAGCAAAATAATGCTTTCCATAGACAAGTATACTATGTGTTATTTTTTTGACCTCATTACAATAGAATAATTATTGACACATAAAAGTTGCGCCATTGGATTACTACTCTTCATACATTCTAGTATTTTATGACAGCTGAATATAATTTATTTCTCTTAATATGTCCCTTCCTAAAAAAGTGAACAAGGTCTCTGTCGCCCATAATTGATTCACGCTGAAAAAAAATGGCGCTTACAGCTGATGTAATCCGCGCTGGGCGTCGTCCAACATGTAATACAAATTAATAACTTGTAGCTATAATTATAACAAACATCGAGCCCTGTGCGGCTGGACAAAAGGGTCCATAATTAGACAATACAAAAACAATCCATTGCGGCTAGATGCGCCATGGCCTCATTATAATGGCGTTTTTTGAGAGAGCTGTATCTTGTTCATTTTACCATCAAATACCTGTTGATCCTCCCATTTAACTGGTGTATTGTCGTAATATAGAGACTATACCATATGCGCACTCTTCATATCGCAACCCTTAATAACGCGCAGCCAATTTATACACGGATATCGTACCAAGCACAGACAAATTCTCAAGACGGTTGGTATGCTGCATCGTAAACTGCACACAGGTAGGTATACACAAACACCATTCAGATGCTGTCATACTTTTTGTTTCATCACACAATAAACGGCTTTGCTTTGCTATGAATAATGCGGCTTCCGTTGCTTTGTTTGGCCACATAGCCTAGATGTAACATCACAGGTGTGGTTGCTACATTATATTATTTCGGGGCCTTTCGTGGAGTGCAAGAAGCCTGTGGATGTTCAAGAGCTGGCATACTGCTTAGCTACACAGACACGCAGGGATCCGCCATTATGCCCTCCTGAATTTGAAACACTGATGAGCACCAGGCTGTTGCCAGATGTATTGAGGTTATCCATGCAAAGAAGATACATCACTAACTTAAACTGCACTGCTACTTGGCAATTGCACTGGACACTATTGTTGATGACCTCTGACCTACATCTATGTTACATTGTTGTGAGCTGTTTTGATTGGTTTCTCCTAATATTTGTGTGTGTGTGTGTGTGTGTGTGTGTGTGTGTATCCATGTGTATGTGTGTGTGTGTGACGTAGATGTGTGTGACGTAGATGTGTGTGACGTAGATCTGTGTGGTGCATGTATCATAGTGTGTGTGTGTGTGTGCGTGTGCGTGTGTGTGTGTGCGTTGTGTGTGTGTGTGCGTGGTGTGCGTGTGTGTGTGTGTGCGTGCGCGCGGCGTTTGTTGTGTGAGCGCCACCACGTGTTTGTTGTGGTTGGTTCCCTCCCAGTGTTGTGGTGGTGGGTAGGAACAGGCATTATCTATGTTTTGATATGAAAGCCTTTGCACTTTTGTGGCTGTTGTTTTATAGAATATGTAGGACTTGTAAAACTTTTTTCCAGTTGCCATCATGACCTGGATGCTCCAAATGCACCCGGTAGCACTTTTTAACCTTGGCCACCATGCTGCATGGTGGAGATGTGTCAAGAATACTCAGGTGGGCACTGGACACTATTGTTGATGTCCTCTGACCTATACTCTATGTTATATTGTTGTGAGCTGTTTTGATTGGTTTCACCAATATTTGTGTGTGTGTGTGTGTGTGTGTGTGTGTGTGTGTGTGTGTGTGTGTGTGTGTGTGTGTGTGTGTGTGTGTGTGTGTGTGTGTGTGTGTGTGTGTGTGTGTGGTGTTACCAGGTTGCATTTGGTGCATCCAGTCATGATGGCAACTGGGAAAATAAGTTGTACAAGTCCCATAAAACAGCAGCCACAAAAGTGCAGCTTTCATATCAAAACATAGATAATGCCTGTTCCTACCCACCACCCACAACACTGGGAGGGGAACCAACCACAACAAACACGCGCGCGCGCACACACACACACACACACACACACACACACACACACACACACACACACACACACACATACAAACACACATACATACACATACACACTATGATACACGCACCACACACATCTTACTTCACACACACACACATGGGCACACACACACAAATATTCCAAAATACAGGAGAAACCAATCAAAACAGCTCACAACAATATAACATAGATGTAGGTCAGAGGTCATCAACAATAGTGTCCAGTGTAATTGCCAAGTATAGCAGTACACTTCCTTGCAGTTTTAAGTTAGTGATATCTTCTGTTGATAACCTCAATACATCTGGCAACAGCCTGGTACCCACCAGTGTTTCAAATTCAGGAGAGCATAATGGTGGATCCCTGCGTGTCTGTGTAGCTAAGCAGTATACTGCTACCCATTTACCCATTGCTGGGGTCGGAGGGGTACCCCGCTTCGACTACATCGTATGTGTAGTCAGGGCGAGGTACCCTTGCAAGAAGTTGTGAGGAGCGTTGTACTAGAAGCTTTGAATCTCCATTCGTTGTAACCATAACTTAGATGTTGCGCGATAATTATCAGGGGGATGGCACGTGATCCGAATGTTAATACATATGTACGATTAGACAAAAATTCAGCCTCGCCATAATTGGCCCCCCTCCAACCCCGGCCCTGTACTTACTTGGCCTATGCAAGACGGACTCCTTCCCCTGCTCATATTTTATCGCAAGGGGGGGGGGGACTCGTACTTGGCATAGTCTCGTACCCAGACCCACCATGACGTAAGCGTTTATCGCTTAATACACTACGACAGGGGTTGTAAGCGATAAACGCTTACGTCATGGTGGGTCTGGGTACGAAACTATACTTGGCCTAGCCAGGTGTACTTCAACGCAACCGTACTATGACGACTAGCACCAGAATAGTACGGTCACGTCGAACTACGTCCGTCTGGCTTGCGAGACTAGTACTTGGTCCCCTCCTCCCGTTTGTATTTTATCGCAGGGGACAGTTAGAATATAAATGTATGTTGTTTTTTTTAATACATGAAATACATACAATTAGATGATACTTAAGTAATTAAAAAGAGAAACAATAAGTCAAAACATTTACTCCATGAATGAGGCAGCACCATCATCAAACCCCAGTTATAGTACATTATAAACTAATAGTCTAAAATTCAATTTGAAAAAAAATGCAAGATGACCGCCTATGTATGGGCCATTTCTGGATATGGCTAACAATTACTTCGCTCAACATTGTTAAGTAGGGATTTAGGGACATGATTTAATAGTCACTCAGGTTATCATTGACAGTCTGAATCCAATAGGGAAATTTAACGCCGAAGTAAAAGTATCGTGCATTGAACCATTACTGAGTAGCTTAATTTAGACATGAAACGATTCTCGGCGTTATACGTCAAATCTCTGAGTCACTATATTTTTCATTTGTAAATACTAGCCTATACAATTCACTTACGCTCATAATTTCATCATCATCCGCCCTGCGCCCAATCCCAGGAGAAAGAAGAGGGGAAGGAGAACGGGGGAGGGGCAAGGAGGAAAAAAAAAAAAAAAAAATAAAAAAAAAAAAAAAACAAAAAAAAAAAAGAAAAAAAAAAAAAAAAAAAAAAAAAAAAAAAAAAAAAAAAAACCCCCCCCCCCCCCCCCCCCCCCCCCCCCCCCCCCCCCCCCCCCCCCCCCCCCCCCCCCCCCCAAACAAAAAATATTTGCGAAGCCAAGCGACTGAAATGGATGGGTCCTATATAGACCTCTAGATGTTAAACGTAAACACTAATAAATAATAATACAGAAGAGAAGAAACCATGTTGCGTGCCAGTATGTCAGTAGTTTTCATGGCTCCAGAAGCCATTTGCAATTATATATCTAGACGAGCAAATTCAAATTATGTCCAGTTTACAGAGGACGATACACAATATATTTAGACTCCTTGACTGATTACGAAATGAAGGATGTGTGATGTTATTTAAGCAACACCTCTCCATGCAGTTGAAAAGATCGGTTTAAAGAGAGGATCTAGAGTTATACGAAATGAAGGCACTTCTGGTCTTCGTCGCTGTCTTAGTGGTCGTAGCCGCCACTACTGACCGATATAACAATTACCACGACAAGACTCGCACCAGGACCCGATCTAAGACAGACGGAAAGCAACCGCCCCGTGTACTGCCCGAAGTCCAACCCACCTGTGTATGGATCCATCCAGGAGAACAACGCCTACTACCACATTGGGAGCATCATCCATTATTCCTGCAACTATGGTTACGAGCTCTATGGATCGTCGTGGAACAAATGCGTGTACGAGTACGGCGTAGCCAAGTGGAAATATCCTGTTCCTATTTGCATGCCTAAAGCCACGCCTACTAAGGGATATAACAATCACCGAGACAAGACTCGCACCAGGACCCGCTCCAAGACAGACGGAAAGCACCGTCCCGTTGTACTGCCCGAAGCTCAACCCACCTGTGTATGGATCCATCCAGGAGAACAACGCCAACTACCAGATCGGGAGCATCATCCATTATTCCTGCAACTATGGTTACGAGCTCGATGGATCGTCGTGGAACAAATGCGTGTACGAGTACGGCGTAGCCAAGTGGGAATATCCTGTTCCTATTTGCAAGCGATTGGGATTGATAATCAATTACTGACTATTTTTTAAAGCATCAGCTTGAACGATGTCGTAAAATGATATGCATTCAGTTATTCAGTACTTTCCTCGTGCAATATACGACCTGCATGGCATTCTTTCAAAATCGCTAATTTTGCATAACAAAACACTATAATTTCTTATCCTGTTGTCGTATAACTTTGTATTAGATTGACAATTTGTCTCAGTACTACAGTTTGTGATATCGTACCAATACCCCTGCGCAAAATGAGCAACAAATGATTTAGACAGCTAATTTTGGCGCCAAAAACCAGATCCATTAGCCACTGGTTCATTGCACAGGCAAGCAGCCTCGGCTGTTTCGCAATGGACAAAAGATTACCGTACGCATTTAATGAAATGATTTCATCCGCTCATTAATAACAAGCCATCGTTTTGAACCGAAGTAAGTTAGTTGGTATCTATCCCGTACAGAATACCACTGGACAGCTAGATGCACAGACATCTCTTCCACAATCAAATAAAATCTTAGATGGCTTAAACTATTTCGTACGCAAAACAACAAAATGGCAGGAAAAAAATGCAAGTTTTGATTTTATAAAGGATTTTAAAATCCTCTGTAAAATCATTGTGTGATTGAGCATAAAATCAGATTTTTACTGTTCAATCACGTAATGATTCCAAAATGATTTTTGTAGTCACGTGCGACTGATAAATGAGGGTTTCGACTTGAGAGCTGTTAGAATTGGTACCACACTTGCTCGTAGTTGCAACATGTTACGCTGTAATTTTGAGGCTTTGGGCATTGCGTATGATGGATTTTTGATGGAGACGCGGATGATAATACCATGGAAATTAGAGTACAAATCAAGGTTTATAGTATTCATACAATTTCTAGAAACTACAAAGATATCATGAACCATCAAAATTACAGCTTTAAAATGAAGAACATGGTAATAAAAGTATGACACAATGTTGAACATTAAGTAACAGCTAGAGAAATCAAAACAATACCTATAATGTAGAACATTAAGTCGAGACGGTATTACAGAAAAGTGCGACTAAAGTACATGTATAATATAAAGGCAACTGCAGTGTCATACGAAGATAAAATGTTTAGATCACAATTTATATGCATCAAGTTGTAGAGATAATTCAGCATAATAGAAGTTTGATGCATTATTAATTAACATTCAACAGAAACAAAAACATTACAGCACATGCAAAACTGAAGCACATGATATGTAAACAATTCATGATATAATTATGTTATAAGTCATTTTAGAGCCTAATGTATGCGCAACCAAAGTAATGAAGGCATGTCAACTATTCTAATGAATTGGCTTAATAAAGGCAAAAGAGCAGATCGATGTAATTGTGCTTTATGAAAATGATAGATTAATTATAGGAACATCAACATGTGTCGACACTAATGCACCTTCTTATAGCAGAGTTGCATCACAGGAGGCAGGGGCAGTGGCTGACCAAGCTGAGAAACGGAAATCCGACAAATACTCAAATATGGACCCCAATATGTATCTGTTTGCTCCAGTTGTCATAGAAACATCGGGTTGTGTTTGGAAAACAGACTCTTTCATTCCTAAAGGATCTTGCTTGTCGTGTTCGTAAGGTGTCAGGGGAAGTGAAGTCCTTTTCATATTTACTTCAACGCCTCGCTGTAGCCGTACAGCGAGGTAATGCTGTCTCAGTCCTGGGCACCTTTGCGAGCGAAGATTGCCTTGTTTTTGAGGACAGTGTTATTTGTTGTAACTGTGTATATTTTGTCCCTTTTAAAAACAGAAATAAAAAGTACAGAAATAAGCATTATCAAATAATTCTTGCAAAGAATTAGAATAAAGAATTCAAAATCAACGAACTATATTAACACATTTTGTAAACTACAGGAAAATGAGAGGAGAGGGAACTATTATTGCATAAGTAGTCTTTATATTTCTGCATGAGCTTAGAATTCAGTTTTTGTCTCAACAATCACATGGGCTGTTATACTTAGTGAAGTACTACATGCTTATCATAACAATTTTAGGAGATACAGTACTGTGCAGTATATTTGATGTCACGTAAAGCAACATAAAGTTAGCTTAGCGATTCAATTTACAAGTTATTTCACACTAAGTAATACAAATCACACTGGATATTGTTCAGCGATTTGTGTTATGATTTTGCCAAATGCAACTGGTCCACCAAATCGTCTACGCCACATGTACTCGGGGAGATATGTTTCAAATAGGCAAGAATGCATAGTTTTCTCCTCTCGCATCATGCGTTTGCACGAGCTCCACATTCCTTCCACTCCTTGCGTGTGTGCCCATGGTGAGAGGGTCCACAAAATAGAGCGAATGATTGACAGTGTTATGAATGTTTCCTGTGGTTGCAGCTATCTGATTATAGGCGCTCCACTCGTCGCTGTAAATGATACTGCCAGGTCTCACGTGAGCTGCAATAATGTAGCAGCATCACACCGAGCAACTTCTACCAAGAAGCTCTCCCCACTTCCTCGTTCCGTCCCCCCAAACACCCAGTGACCGTCCGCAGCTCTGCCACGGTTGTACTTTCATTTGCCGAATTTACTTTCACCGATCTCTACTTCTTTACAGGGACCTCCTTATCACAGCCGGGCGGTGGTCCAGAAAGTATTGTATGCAATACAAAGTTATACCAGTCAACAGCAGTACGGCTAATATTTGAAGCATTTGAGATGTGTGTCAAATTTAGACTTACGATAAGTGAGTGTCTACAAGACTTGCAGATGTCACTGTGGCAGTAAGTTTGCCATAACATGTACCTGATCAGACAAAATGTTTCGTATTTCGCATGAATAAGAGTACTTCTTCCTGAAGTTATACATGAAATTATAGGCCTGCGTGATTATGAAATCGACTCACCAGGGCTTGGCACAATGAGCATCATCCACAACAAGTGCGATAACGTTTTCCTGATTCCTGATACCTGATAGAACATTTCGTACCGCGCATGTCTCTCCATTGCAGATCAGTTAGAAGTTCCTTAGGACTGAAAAACAATATATCGAATTTGCCTTCAAAGATACTGTCACGCAAGAGAGAATCGCCTGACTATCTCTGACGCGTGCAGCAGACACCACTTTCGTCGTCAGCGTGTGCACTTGCCTCTGTCATTAGGGCAATTAGAAGACTTACCACTAGAACAATGGAACGAGATTTTTGCCTATTGCTCACAGCAGGTAAAATAGCCTCTTGGTGCAGCACCACAACAATTACCATCACACACAAGATAGATTTGGTTAGGGAACCATTTTACTGTGGCATGCATCGTGCTTGTTAAGCTATACAATAGTGTGTCTGCTGTTGTAGCAAACCAGCCCTGCGCTCATGTGTGGATGTGTGCGCATTACATATCATCATCTGATTATCATAAAATTCTGGAAACAGTAACTTACTTACAAAAGCAAGGCTGATGACAGCATGCACTTCCATCTGCACTGTAGTACTATCTTAAATCATATATACTCACCCATCAGTGCAGGGTAAATCGCTATGCATACATGTACACTGGCCCTGTCAAGAGCTGTCTAACATTTCTGTATGTACACATATGTCTGTGTGCATATGTGAACTAAAGGATGTTATGTCCTGACTCCATACTGTACTTCCATCAGCTTTTGCTGTGGAACACTTAATCTTTTCTCACACTGTCAGTGGTTTAAAGTTTGTGTATCACTAAATGAAGAACAAGAGTTTGTTTAAGTCTCCACAGCCAAAACACATCTCTCCCAGTAGTACTCAAAGGAAGCTGTTTTTATAGAAAAGTAATGTAATGTAATGTAATGTTGTGCATTGGAGTTATTACTGTAAAGAGACTGTTAAAACAACTTACAAACTTTTCTATTGGTTCATACATGTAGTACACTGAGAGTTTAAAAATATTTAACTGGTACACTTTAGCTGCTGGATTGAGCTTACCTTATATATGGAGCTATTGTTTGGTGCAATGCTTGTTACTGAGGACACAAGACAAACATATAGGTGAAAAAACCAATTAATCAATTCTCATAAACTGTATTCATAGGTATCAAAACCAATGCAAATTTTCAAAACCAATAATATCAATCTTAAAGTTGTTTCAATAACATGGGGAAACAGTTATATATATATTTTTATTTCATTTTATTCATGTCATTGTAGAGTGCATGAATTTTTCCCTACCTTTACTGTACTTGTCTACATGTATTTAACGTTTGCCAGTACTTTTTAACACTAAGAAAAAATTTATTTCTTATTTCTTTGGGTCATAATATAACTTTTGCATATATATGGTACCAATATTTATGTGATGTATTGCGTGTACATGTATGTACTGTTTATTGTGGCTGCCTATTTTGTTTGATGTTATAGTCGTTTATGAATTTCAACCCTTTTATATGTAAATGTACAAGTATGTTACAATATGTCTGTTTTCTAAATAAGGCATCTAGTCTATACAATTGAACTCATTTAACTTCAAATGACTCTTACTTCCTTTCCAGTTCATTTTCTTTGTGAATCCTTTCCCTTTTTATATTCAAAATTACCCTCTTCATCTATATAATGGTCACTTAGTTATCAAGTGTATATTAATCTCATTTTTTTATGTAGTTTGTAATGAATTTATTTGATTGTCCCATAATTCAACTACCAAGACAGCTTCTGTAACAAGATGTACATGTATGTGAAACTCATCGTGATCACTAAAACAATTCAATCAATCTTGATATTATTTCTATAACGTGGGGATATATTTATGCGTATTTATTTTGTTGTATTATATTTTTGAGAATTGCATTGTTTACAACGTTACTCTGGTACAATTTAGCCACTAAATTGGGCTTGCCTTCTATGAAGGTATGGTTTGGTGCAAGGCTTTTTACCATAAGTCAAACAGCAAGCCATAGGAAATACAATGATAAATAAAATCAATGAACTGTTTGTTTATCCAAACCATGATAGTGCAACACGACGAGTATTAACACCGCTGTGCACATGTCATAAACAGCTAGTGCACGTGCAAACCTTCATAAAGTTCAAACACGCACGCGAGATTGCATAAAGTAGTTGCACGTTTACATAAGCAAAGCAACGTCACGTGCACAAACCAGCCAATGTGTATTCTCTACTGGCTTCACGCGTACATTACGGCTAACGAACTAAACGGATGTGCAAACCACGCCCCCAATTATCTACCAGAGGCTCCAACCACGTTACAGGTCTGGGTACGAGACTAGTACACTTGAGAGAAAATCAGTATTATGAAAACATACCAATAGTGTTACGTAACACTCCATTGGTGCTCATGGAAATGGAAAGCAGCCACCAGATTCAAAATCAATTTGGCAGCGCTGGCTTTTGACCAAGCATTAGTTCAAAGTTTTAGGTCGTGATGGGAAGTATTATAGGCAGACAGATGGCATTAGTAACGCCCCCTATCTCCCCACACACACACATATACACCCCTCCCCAGCTACGTAAGCATTTATGTATGGGAGATTTTGATCATTGATCACTGTGGACAAAGTGCTGAAAATAGGAAGTCGATTCCACATACGTCACAGCTGTGGGTGGATTACATCACCGCGACGTTCCGTACGTAGGGTCAGGCCAAACAAATAGGGTAAGTATATCTTTTGGCACGGATTCCGTAGCTGTGATGTAATCCACCCGCAGCTGTGACGTATGGGGTCTGGGTACGAGACTCGTACAGGCGTCGTACATAATATTTTATTAGTACATAACAGCAAATTGACAACAAACACCCAAACACACACAGACACACAACACAACAAACATAAATCCACAATGATCAAAATCGTTCCATATCATTATCGTAAAAACCGTACAATACATTTAGTCCGAGGATATTATGGATATATACTATTTGAGGTTTATGGTATAAACATTATGATTATTGCGACATTTATACATAACAGCAAATTGACAACAAACACACACAGACACACAACACAACAAACATATATGATCAAAATCGTTCTGTCTCATTATCGCTTACAAACCGTAAAATACATGTAGTGATTTTGCACCCCTCCTAACGTCATCGCAGTATAATTATTCTTTTTGTGGAAGGGAGTCCATTATTAATTACATCATACTTTATATAGGATACACGTGACTGTGATAGACAAAAGACTGTGTGTTTATACACTTACTACTCGTAGGTTAGCAGTAAAGTTTTGAGATTTTTGTTGCAACTGGAAATGGACTATCCCTGCATTCATCCACATCTCTTATTACTTCTTCACACCTGCTGTACGGTTTCTTAGTAATGTACACGATTTCTTCTTTCACAGTTTCTTTGGTTGCTGTATCTCTTTGACTTTCTGGCAACCACAGCGTAAGTTTGAAACCAGCACATGAAGTAGTATTCTTTGTGTATGGCCTTGTGCAAATTGATTCTTTACAATGTACAATGTTATGGTAGCTATGCAGTGTCTACTACTGCAACAACCTCACACAAATTGTACATACATATTTGCATAACTGTCAACACATCTGATGTGCTCATTGTACGTATGTGATACACACACATATGCATTGTAGTATGTTGTATTTCTTTATCGTTATTCTTGGCTTTAAAAGTAAACGAGCAGAACGTGGCTGTATCCTTGCCCTTTATCTTCTATTCACATTCCCCATTCAAAAGTAACATGTTAAAGGGGGCGTTCGTATCACATGCTGAAACTGTGTGTGTAGATAGATGCATACAATCTTATTTCAGTTTATTGACTCATGTGGAGTTTTGTACGTACACAAATGTGCCTATAGAGTGGTCATGTAGTACTTCCGTTACCTTTGTCAGTGATGGCTAATCGGACATTATATGGGATCTTTTCCGCGAAAAGGATGTCTTTCATTTTATCTAAAAGTCTGGAATGTCCTCTACACATTGCACTGAGAATCGGAGTATCTGTCAAGGAGTTGTAAGGCTCTGAATTTTTAATTAGCCATACTCAACGCCATTTTTATTGCGCGTACTGGTGTATGCCTTTGGCGCCACCCTACAATATACATAAATGTGAAAACCTACTAAGAACTCGTTGCCTGGATAATCATTACAGCCTGAACACCTTGTAAGCAGAGCTCTAGCATTTGCCCGTACCAGAGCTATGCTGAGTTTGCCATAGGGTCGGGTGATAGCATGGGATTTGGAACAATGCAGCTGAGAAGCTAAGCGTGATCCAAGTCAGGATACTGGTTGCTTGGCTTCTGCTCCCCAACACCCATAATGTTCTAGGAGGATGCAGATCTAACCCAGATCATTGCACTTGGGGTCATTTGCAATGTGGTTTCTTTGTTCTGCTACATAAACTGCAGACCACCCAGCTGTCACACTCGCTTCAAATCAAATTTCAGCATTGAGCGGTGATGTGACATCATTGGCCGTGTGCTTTCTGCCTTCAGTGGCTAGGGCAGCATATCCTGCAGAGGCTCTCATTTCCATCAGGGTATTGTGTGTTATGCAGAGAGGTTACAGAGATATAAAAGGCCAAAGGCTGTAGCTCAGTTTGTCAAGAGATGGTCAGCACGGCTGGTGTGACTATGGTTGACCATGAGGTCATTGCCTGCTTCCACCTGGACACCAAGATAGGCCCGATGGCATGTTTCAGCCAGAACATCATGTAGGGTGTTGTGCCAGGGCAAAGTGCACACTGTGACCCCGGGGATGTGTCCCCACTTTATGGCAACTTGATGGACTGGTGGATCATTAGGTGTAAACCCAACCCCTGTGATGGCAAGTGGGGGAAGTCATCTCCATTTTAGTGAGGAAAGTCATCTCCATTGTAGTGAGGGAAGTCATCTCCATTGTAGTGAGGGAAGTCATCTCCATTTTAGTGAGGGAAGTCATCTCCATTGTAGTGAGGGAAGTCATCTCCATTGTAGTGAGAGAAGTCATCTCCATTGTAGTGAGGGAAGTCATCTCCATTGTAGTGAGGGAAGTCATCTCCGTTGTAGTGAGGGAAGTCATCTCCATTGTAGTGAGAGAAGTCATCTCCATTGTAGTGAGGGAAGTCATCTCCATTGTAGTGAGGAAAGTCATCTCCATTGTAGTGAGGAAAGTCACCATGATCTCTTGCTTCTATGCTAACCTATTGTTTACTTAAATGGCTGTCACTAACTTATAATGGTTATAAAGTACACATGCATTCAACCTTTCCTCCTTGAAGGGCATGAAGCCATCAGTTCCTGAAAGAGGGAACGGCAGTGGTGGAGGTGATGATGCCAACAATGTAGGTGGAAGTACCTTCACTGGGAGGGGAAGTACCACAAAGAAAGGGGGAAACCCCTCCAATGGAAGGGGAAATACCATTACAGGAGAAGACATTGGTGCGAATGCATCACCCTCAGTCCCCAACAGCATTGGTCAGCCGGGCTTTAAGCCTCCAGTGCAGCAGGAAACAGTTCACCTACCCGAACAGCAGCAAGGAGTCACTACAGGAAGGTGGTCGCCTTCAATGCCAAAGCTACACAACATTGGGTCTAGGCACGAATGTTAGGATTCAGGTCTGAGGATGCCGGAATTAGATCGAAGGAAGGGCAGATGTGGGTTCCCTCGTCTGGCCAGATGGCTGGTCATCCAGCACCCGATAGACAGATAGATCCTGCTTTAATTGAAGGTTAGAGTTCTTGTGCTGTTGTGTGGGAATATATGGTGTGTGCTTTTGTGTGTGTGTGTGTGTGTGCTTTTGTGTGTGTGTGCTTTTGTGTGTGTGTGTGTGTGTGTGTGTGTGTGTGTGTGTGTGTGTATGTGTGTGTGTGCACGCGCGTGGGATGAAGTTGTGCTCTGATCAGAACATTAGCATCGTTCTTGGTTAAATGTTTTGTGGTATTGATTCATGCAACTGGTTTTGCACTACAGTGTATGCTTTTATTTGCCATGCTGTACAACTGGTTTCTGCATGGTTTGAACAGTAACAGTCATTGCTCTAATTAGAGATCCAGTGGTTGAGTTGGTCTGGTGTGCTGGCTGTTAGCTAGGCTTTTGCGATCTGGTCCTAATATTCAATGTAACCAAACAGCTCTCCCTGAGGGAACTAAAGTCGCTGTCTACGATGCCCTCAACACTAGGGCACAAGCAGAGGCAATGCTGGGCTGGGATGATGTCACCACTCGGATATTCTACAAGCGTGCAGCAGGTTGGTTGCCCACTTTTGTTATGTTGTCATGGTTATGACATGCCAGTGATTATAATTACTGAAGGCTCTGGAAAAAAAAAGTCATTTATGCATGTGTTAATGCGATGAGCAAGGTAAGTATATGCTGTAGCATCTAAAGTTGTGTGTTAGCTAAGTCATGAAAAGTTTTAATTCTAATAATATTAAAAGATTGTCATTTTATTGCCAACTTGGTGTATTTACCGACCCTTCATTGACCTCACTAACCTTCCAGTTGTTCTATATCTTTGCTTCCCCTACAGATTTACTCCATGGCTTGGAATGCTCACCTAGTCTGCATAACAATGACAAGCTAAGGATGCAGATAGCAGACTGTAAACGGAACATTCTAGATTGGCTCAATATAAAGTACATTTCCATCATCCATGCTTATGACATGTGTGAAGATATGTAGTATATATGTACATGTGTGTGTGTGTGGTGCAGTATGTGAGTTGATCTGTGTGTGTGTGTGGTGTGTGTGTGTGGTGTGTGTATGGTGTGTGTGGTGTGTGTGGTGTGGTATGTGTGTGTGGTGTGTGTGTGTGTGGTGTGTGTGTATGTGTGTGGTGTGTGTGCAGTGTGTTGTGTGTGTGTGGTGTGTGTGTGGTGTGTGTGTGTGGTGTGTGTGTGGTGTGTATGTGTGTATGTGTGTATGTATGTGTGTGGTGAGTGTGTGCAGTGTGTGTGCAGTGTGTGTGTGGTGTGTGTTTGTGTGTGTGGTGTGTGTGTGCAGTGTGTGAGATCCTGATTCTACACTACACAGGGTTAACTGCACTGTGTGTGGCCAAAAGAGAGAGCTAAACTCAAGGATGGTTTGCGGCCCGTGTTGCCTTAAAGAGACGAAGCAGTCAGAGTCGACAAATGGATACGTAGATTTTTAGCATTCCTCCATTCTCACCACTGCATAGGCATAGTTCATCCCCATGTGTTAGATCTGGGTGCATGTACGATTGATCGTAGGAAACTAGATCTGTTGATTATTTGTGCCGTGTGTGATTCATGCAACAACCAAAGCTTAATTTATCATTATTATTGGGCATTGTGTGGTGAGGCCATGGAATATGTGTGATGCGCCACCATCACTCATGTGTCTCAGGGTGTAGAACAATTTGTTTTTCCCCTCATATCAGATAACGAAACAAACCCCACATCTCTCACTACCTTACCTCACTGCATTGGATGGCTACCTTCACTGGTGCCATGTACCAGCTACCTAAAGGGGTCTACCACTTCACCAGTTGTTTATTGTTTTAGTGTTCAGAGTTTTGGCTACGTACATGTACCCACCCATGCAGTACACATGCCCCAGCTGTGCCAATCCACTGTGACAGTTTGTTTTCCTCTTCACCACATCAGAAAATAAACAAACCACACCTCTCTCTCACACACACACACACGCACAAAGTAACCTGTATCTTGTTGGGATTCGTCTCTTCACTGTTCACTCTACACTGTGCATGTGATAGCTGGTGCCATGCGCCAGCTACCAATGGATCCACGTATGTTTAGTGGAAGCCTACATGTATTTCCCCTACACTACACACTCCCCAGCTATGCCAATTTACCACCACCACGCCCATCAACACTAATCACACCCTATCAACATTAACCACACCCCCATCAACACTGACCACACCCCATCAACACTGACCACACACCCATCGCAATGCCATTCTATGATGAGCTAAAAATTTCATATTGCAACGAAGAAATGCTACTGACATATTTGACACTGTCCAGTGGGCAATACTAAGATTCACAGAAGCACACACACACACACACACACACACACACAGTCATGTACACGATGAAAGTGGGAAGTCATCAAGGTGCAGGTGTTGACGTTCAGAGTCCATGGCTATGAGTCAGTTGATCACCACACCCACACACACACACCAAATATACACAAAGAATACATACAAGGTACAAAAACACTTCCCAAACACAACACATAGAAATTGCGCGCGCACACACACGAACACACACACACACACAAAAAAAAAACAACACACACACACAACACACACAGGGCTATTTCTGTGCCCCCTCTTCCTCCTTGCTGCCTGTATGTTTCTGGATACAAAAAGATGGCAAATTTGACACAATCACAGTTTGACATGCCCAAAATAAACTCAGGGGCACACATAGCCTTACATCCATGCTACTGAAAATTTGGTAGGTACCTGTATTTGTGTAAGGCCAAATTTTGTGCATGGAAAGACATTCTGATAAACTTCCATTTATTGTGTGTGTGTTTTGTGGGCAGGGGAGTGGATTTTGTTACTAATGACAATGCGCTCCTTTTATGGTAACATGCACAAATGTTGAAGATGGCCAGGGCTGGCAATCATCGTCATGGTGACTAGGAGGTGACAAATAGGGAGGCAGACAGTGGGATGATAAATGAAAATGAAGGTAGCGATTACACATCACAGAGAGTGAGTTCTCACTTGGTACTGCATTTAACAACACTGAATGCACATTTACACAACTAAGCACTTTGTGGGTACTTTGTGGGTGGTGTTGACAAGAACTTGTAAGGTTGTAAGGATTACTTTTCATCCCCCCCCTCCCCCCCCCCCTTCCCCTAGGAGTTTCCCCATGGTATTATTTAAGTGAAGCTTAAGTGTCACACACTTCTCTTTCGTTTAAGGAACAAATTAGACAGAAAATACATGTATGTACTCACGATACGCACAGAGCTGAAGACACATTCCACATACCATCCTCATCCTCTACTACGTGCTTACCCATGACCTGATGCAAATACAGTATGACTACAAATACATGTGGGCTACACCTCCATATTCTGCTGTACACATAAGGTACATGTATGCACAAATATTTCAAGCAGCTTGAACTTCGAAAAAAAAGGTTTATGAAGTGTGGGCCCATACCCTCAAAATATACCTTCATGTGTAGGTAGTCTTGTTTCTGTACAATGTGTAATGAATGTATGGGGGAGTGGCACGCTGCACTGATGTTTAAATAATATTACATCAGTATGCATGAGGTGGAGTAGATATGATGTTGGGGGGGGGGGGGGGGGGGGGGGGGGGGGTTTAAGTCTGTTTCAATACAGCTGGGTTAGTGGTGTGGAACTATTGGAGTAGTTGCGCTTGACCAGCTAAGCAGAGAGGCATCACGTTGCTTAGCAATAAAACAGCAAGTTACTATGGCAACGCGAGAAGCACAGATGTTAAGGACAGTGGAGGTGGTGGTGGTAGTGGTGGTGATGGTGGTGATGGTGATGAAGATGATGATGATGATGATGATGATGACGATGATGATGATGATGATGAAGATGATGATGATGATGATGACGATGATGATGATGAAGATGATGATGGTGATGATGATGATGGTGATGATGATGATGATGATGATGATGATGATGATGATGAAGATGATGATGATGATGATGATGATGATGATGGTGGTGGTGTTGGAGGTGGTGATGGTGGTGATGGAAACAGTAGCAAAGCTATGGATGTGGCTAGGTGCCCCTGCATACCAGCTTCCATTGGAGGATCTCGATCCATTCCTCTGCCTCTTTGGACGATGATGCCACCATGAAGTAAGTCCTGTTCGACGTTAGAAGCCTGTGGGAAGGAGGAGAGGGAGGAGGAGAGGTGAGAAGGGGGTGATGGAGAGATGGGGGTGAAGGGAAGAGGAAGGTGAGGGAGGGATGGAAGAGGCCATACTCTTACTTGAAGCAGTTCTCCTTGCCCTGTGTGTTGTCCACTATCACGTCCTTAATGTCAGAAACATCAATCACCTTTAGTGGCATTTTCTCCTAGGTTATAAGACACAGGGAGGAAGGGGGAGGAGGGATATGGGAGGAGGCATGGGGAGGAGGGACAGTATGAAGTTGCATCATTAACGTTGGAGGACCAAAGGACCAGGGTGTGTGGTCTTCTCACCTCTCTGTTCTTGTAGTACTTCAACTCGTTCTTGTACAAAACAAACCAACGAGTCAGCCAATTCTGGGAGACCAAACCATGAAGACAATGATTGTTGTACATATGTGAACCAACACACACACACACACACACACACACACACACACACACACACACACACACACACACACACACACACACACACACACACACACACACACACACACACACACACAACATGGGTACTTGGATGTATAGGTTACTCTTACCTTTCTGTGGAAGCCTAGTTTAGTCAAATAACCTTCTTTTGACCCAATCTATGATGAGGAGGGATGGCAGAGGGGAGGGGTAGTGAGGGGAGAGGCAGAGGGGAGGGGTAGTGAGGGGAGAGGCAGAGGGGAGGGGTAGTGAGGGGAGAGGCAGAGGGGAGGGTAGTGAGGGGAGGGGCAGAGGGGAGGGGGTAGTGAGGGGAGAGGCAGAGGGGAGGGGTAGTGAGGGGAGGGGCCAGAGGGGAGGGGTTAGTGAGGGGAGGGGCAGAGGGGAGGGGTAGTGAGGGGAGGCAGAGGGAGGGTAGTGAGGGGAGGGGCAGAGGGGAGGGGTAGTGAGGGGAGGGGCAGAGGGGAGGGGTAGTGAGGGGAGGCAGAGGGAGGGGTAGTGGGAGAGGGCAGAGGGGAGTGGTTAGTGAGGGGAGAGGCAGAGGGGAGGGGTAGTGAGGGAGGAGCGCAGAGGGGAGGGGGTAGTGAGGGGAGAGGCAGAGGGGAGGGGGTTAGTGAGGGGAGGGGCAGAGGGGAGGGGTAGTGAGGGGAGGGGCAGAGGGGAGGGGTAGGGAGGGGAGGGGCAGAGGGGAGGGGTAGTGAGGGGAGGGGCAGAGGGGAGGGGTAGTGAGGGGAGGGGTAGTGAGGGGAGGGGCAGAGGGGAGGGTAGTGAGGGGAGGGGCAGAGGGGAGGGGTAGTGAGGGGAGGGGCAGAGGGGAGGGGTAGTGACGGGGAGGGGCAGCGGGGAAGGGTTGTGAGGAAGATGATGAGAACATTGCCATAAGACCTATTGACCAAAGCACATACACCCACTGTACACAAATACATGCACACACACTCACCACAATAACCACACACGCATATCACACACACACAACGTACACATACATACACACATATACACAATAACCACACCCACCCACACATTAAGACAACCGCACACACTCACAGAGAACACTGTAGGCTTGGCTGTATCCTGACCATCAGGGACTTGGCCCCATTCCGCATGCCACTCTGATCTGGTCGTAGGTCTCGGGCTCCTCCACATTATGGGGGTATGGGTACTTGAGCGTTGTCAGGACACCTACAGGTGTGGTGTGTGTGTGTGTGTGTGTAGGTGTGTGTGTAGGTGTGCGTGTGTGTGTTAGATGTGTGTGTAGATGTGTGTGTAGGTGTGTATGTGTAGGTGTGTGTGAAAATGCATGCATAGGTGTGTGCATAGGTGTGTGTAGATGTGCATGTGTGTGATAAGTTGTGGTTGGTTTTCATCCAAGTGCATGATGGGAGGGGGTGGAGCTGAACGTACCTCCCTCTCCGCCAATCACTGGTTTGCCATCAAAGTGTTCTAGGAGTGTATCAACAGACGCAAACTTCCCAAATCCGAAACAGAACTCCCTGCCATTCCAATGGACGTTGAAATGTTTCACTGCATTTTTAGCCCTAGGGGTGGTGTGTGTGTGTGTGTGTGTGTGTGTATGTGTATTTGTGTATGTATGTGTGTGCAAATGTGGGAGGTATGATGTGTGTATTGTATGGTTGTGGGTGTGGTGCATGTGTGGGTGTATATGTAATAACGCAAATAAGTAGATCAGCTAGGGGCACTTGAAATAGCATAGGAGGGATGAGGTGGGATGGGGAGGAGATAGATAAGAGGAGTGGGGGGTGGAGGAGGGTGGGGGGTGCTCTCACCTCACAGACAGGGTAAAGTCCCCTGGGTTCTTGTTGCTGTCTCGCAGGAGGTAGCTGCCATCTTCGGCCGTGGACATTAGAAGACTCTCAGCTACGTGCCGGCTGATGTTGCTATGGTACCAGCTGATGGGGGGGAGGGGGGAGGGAGAGGGGGAAGGGAGGGGAGGGGAGAAAGAATATTATGAGTAAAGAATACATATACAATGCTTCAAAACATCATAGTGTGGATTTAATTGATTCCACTGGTAAAGAGATTGTCAGCGGTACACGGTCCTTCTGCAATTGTGTGTCTGCCAACCTGGATGACCATGCTTTTCGCCACTATTGGTGTCTCACTATATACCCACAGGGTGTTGAGGCGTAACGTTACAGTGGGGTGATTGTTGTTTGGACTTGGCAAATAAACAACAGCTTATTACATAAAAAAGTACGAACGTCTTCCTCGCCCCAATCACTCACTCTATTTACACTGTTGCCAAAGTGCAAAAGGGCGTAGCAAAAACTAGCCCACTCAACGACTCACAGCTAGTAAGTATACTATCCAGCTGTCCAGGGCCTGCGCGGCGGTGTCTGGCGCTTCTAATGTAGCCATATAATCATTCTCCCGATACGCTAACTACAGCCAGAGTACACAGTTGCGCACGGCAACTACCTACAACTGCCCCCATATGCTCTCATTCAACCTTGCCTTCCGAACCTTTTCCCAACATCGCTCGCGTGTGCTATCATATTTTAAAACTTATAAAGCAAAACACAAGACGAGTTTACAGCGTATCGACTAGCAAGTTAACTACACGTACAAGCCAAAAATAAATAGTAAAAAAAAAACTAGGTACAGTACATGCATGTACGAAACAAGATAGAAAATGTTGGCAGCTTACGGAATGATTTCCATGCCATTTGGCGGCGGGTACGATCGTGCGGCGTTGGGAGCCAAGGATGGGCTCCTTCTTCCTCCATCATGTCCATAGTCGATTGCTCTGGACGATAAGGTGCTTGAGGAAGGCCTGACTCCTGCCATACTTGGACTAGATGATGGGCGTGGCCTATACCTAAGGAGTGATCTTTAGTCGCGTGACCCAATGCGCGTCCCCCGCCCTACCAATTACATATCATGGCCAAAGCAAAGCAAACGTTATTTTTCAATAGCACACATGCTAGGTCATACCATTTACGGTCTAAATGCTTGAATAGCCAACCCCGCCTTCCCACAGTTCTAATACAATTAGCATTGTTACAGGCTCCATACACCACACCCGAAGTCCCTTGTAATAGTTCCCACGCACATCCGCCAATGCACTCCAATGATTGGTCACCACGATATTGCACAGAGGGCTAGAGTCACGTCCGTTAGGCTTATTGAAGAGGGCAAGGGGGAGGGTAACTAATGGCCCAGTCAACATGTAACATTCATGCTTTCTCTTTCTTTCTTTCGATATGCTGAGCCAGCACGGACAATTTTGTGCACTCAATTGAGATGAGGAAGTGATACAACCGTGAGTGCAAACGAAACAATGGTGCCAGGCTATTAATACGATGCAATCCTTCATGCGGACAATTGGTTGTGCTTCTTAACTCCACACACACAGACACACACGCACACACACAGACACACACACACACACACACACACACACACACACACACACACACACACACATGCACACACGCACACATACGTGCACAAGCCATCACAATCGTGGGACGAGGAATCATGCAAACCTATACAATGCTAAAGTCTAACCTGTTGCCCTGGTAATCACCTCCCATGCATTTTGGATGGTCCCGACTGTGTTTCTCCGCATTTGTATTGAAAGTAGCCGCCAATCACAATACGGCGTTCAAAGTGCCTTACGAAAAGGGGGTTAATGAATAATTTACCACCTAATCTTATAAACGCCATTTGGATCAATCAACGCATAAATGGTGCTAAATGGGGGTTTACCGCACAATAGCTCGAACCGTAATTATCAGAAAGTTGCCAATATTTTTAATCCGGGTTAAATATCTATGCCAATTGCAATACCATAGTGCCAATACCTTCATGTACCCAATATATGACGCTAGCTTTACCTAACAAATAGGTGAGCTTATAGGCTAGCGCTTATTTTTTCAAATTTGATATTGTAGAAGTCTGCTCTCCACATTTCTTCTTATGCACTGAGTCAAGGCTCTGAATTTTCAATTAGCCCTATACAATTCAACGCAAGCGTTACATTTCTATTCGCGTACTGGTTAATTGGGACAGTTTCCGCGAAAATTGCCCCACGGTTAACGTGTTATAAAAATGCATCGCGTTTGAATCGCTATAACTTACCAACGGATAACGCTATCGACTTCCTATGTTCAACACTCATAGTGAAATGGTTGTTTTATGTAGTATGAAGTGTTGAAAATAGGAAGTCGATAGCGTTATCCGTTGGGAAGGTATTAGCGCGATGCATTTTTATAACTATTTAACCGTGGGGCAATTTTCAAACTGTCCCAATTAATAGCCACAAAGTGAATAAGAAATGGTACAGAGTAAGGTATGTAGATATGAACACAAAGGATGCAGTTAATGAGTTAAACAGATATCGAGGGAAACTAAGTTGGTTTCTGCAACAGCCAGATCAATCACGCTGGATCTGAATGCTCGCCCCGGCCCTGTGATGATCGAGCACCTCTAAGGCACATGATGGAAGAGCGCAAGAGTGAGAAACTAAGGCAGCATCGTACCCAAGCAACAGTTGCGCCATAGTTTTGCTCTTGCTTGGTTGATAAAAGCGAGGCAAGTCTCTTGTACGTTACGAAGGCACATTTCCCCATTCCTCCTGATGTGGTAAATACTAGAAGGAGCCATGTTCTATTTCACGTACACGTTGGTCATAAGACCTCTGCTTTTGGCGTTTCGTGAAGGCGGTATGCTGATGGTAACTGCATTTTCGATAATTATATTGTATCCCTTTTCGCGGGAATGATCCATATGGTTTCTGGAAGGCTCCACTCCCTGCATCCTCCATGACCCCGTCAAGGAGGGTCATCACTTTCTATCCCGTATAGTTGGTAGTCTGTTACCAGACCCAAAAGTTTCACGATGGATTACATCACAGCTACGCGAAAATAGTGGTTGATGTAATCCATCCGCAGCTGCGCAACGTTGGGTCTGGGTACGAGACTACCACCTTAGCAATGGCATCTGGTCAACAGCTGCAGGTAGTTTTCCTTTCTAAAACATGCAAGTAGATCATTGTGTGCATTATACTAAACATACGACAGCAAGAAGACGTAGCAAATGGTCACTTTGAGGCAAGCTTTCTTCCCCAACAAGGGAAGTACATGCCCACACACTAGTGCTGTTGTGTTCCCATGCTTTAGCACAGATTGTCATAATGATTAAAATAAACCACACATATACATTGCAGTGAACAGATTTTGAAATGTCCTACAACCTGATATGAATGGTTTAATTAGCCACAAATTTATCATTAAAAAAAAATATGTGTCAAAGAAGCAATGAAATACCATGTCTGTATAGATGCTATACCATGTCTGTAGATGCTATATTCAAACAACGTTTTTTCAGGTACTGTACACTCTTGGATACGACCAGAATATTGATGTAAAACAAAAATAAAATATTATTTCGGTATTTTAACAACAGAACCGACTCTTCTAGTTCAAGGCACACATACAAACAACAAAAAAGAACAACACATTAAAACACGTTGAGTGGAATGAGATACATCTGAGTGTGGTGATTGTATAACTGAAATGTTTCAAAGAGGAAGCAAAGTGCTTGAATTGCAGCCTATGGGTTGTCCGGGCCACTGGAGGCTGTCAGATTTTGCTGTTTCGAGGAAGGCAAGGTGGGAGGGGAGAGAAGGAAGGAGGGTAGAGATGGTAAGTGAAGTTTTAGGAGTGGGTGTTTGTTTACTCTCACCAATTTCCATGACAACTTCTCCACCCACTCATCCATCTCCTTTGCTGATTGGGCGCACATGAGGAATGTCCGATGTGAAGTAACCAGCCTGGATGGAGAGGGGACTCGTGATCACTTGTGCCTTACCAGATATGAGCACAGACGCACATGTACATGTACATCCATACAAACACCCCACACCACACTCACCTACACACATATACATCCATACAAACACCCACACCACACTACATCCATACAAACACCCACACCACACTCACCTACACAAAAATATGTACATGTGTGTAAATCTATATACCGGTTCAACAATGCACACACACACACACACACACACACACCACACACACACACACACACACACACACACACACACATACACACACATACACACACACCCAAACACACACATACACACACACATACACACACAATACACAGCAAAAATCAGACAAACTACATGTACCTATATTATGCAATACATAATAATTCACTAGTTAGTTTTGCTTGAGACAATCATGACTTGCCAAAAATAACCACGTGACTAGAGAGAACCTACACAACCATATCCCACACCAAACTGGTACCAGACCTACACTATAGCACTGGTACCAGACCTACACTATGGCACTGGTACCAGACCTACACTATGGCACTGGTACCAGACCTACACTTATGGCACTGGTACCAGACCTACACACTATGGCACTGTCACATGAAATTTGAAGAACATGCATCACCATAATTTACTAAAATATAACGAAATCCTCACAACTGGGTTACCTAAAACAGAATTCCTTTGTTGGGTCTTTCTCCACCTTTGATGCTTCGCACAGATTGATGACCCTCAGGGGGGTGGACCGTGGGGTCAAGTCTTCATTCTCATAATACTTGAGCTCATTCTTGAAGAGCACGAACCACCTCCTCTTCCAGTTCTAGATGCAGGGCCCAAGTAGCAAATAACATCAATTTTATGTTTATGTGTGTGTGTTGTGTGCGGTGTATGTATGCATGTAATGTATGTATGTCATGAATGAATGAATGAATGAATGAATGTATGTATGTATGTATGTGTGTGTGTGTGTGTGTGTGTGTATGTATGTATGTATGTATGTATGTATGTATGTATGTATGTATGTATGTATGTATGTATGTATGTATGTATGTATGTATGTACATCCGCGTGGCGCGTTAATGGGCGGCCTTTTGGAACTGAGTTTTCTCAGTTCCACCCGCTCCATTACTACCACCGTATCTGAGTATCGTTACGGCTGGCCACCAGAACGATACCTACCATCCTTTTGCGGCTCAAACCTGGAGAAGGCTGAAGATACCGTGAAGGTGCGCTCTAAATGGAGACCCGACTGCCATCATCTACCTGACAACTCGAGGTTGGTAATAGCTGAACAAAGAGCGAGGAAGACATGCTTTCGTAAGAACGTGGCAGAGGATGACGTTTCGATCCGGACACTCGCCACGAATGCGATTAGCTCGTGAAGCTTATAGCGAAGCACTATTTTGCTGATGAAAATAAACTTGATGCTGAACTTTACGTGTGCCTTTGTCCTCCCTAACGTGTCTGTTTGTACCTGTACATGCAGTTACGATGGAAATACGATGTATGTATGTATGTATGTATGTATGTATGTATGTATGTATGTATGTATGTATGTATGCATGCATGTATGTTGTATGTATGTATGTATGTATGTATGTATGTATGTATGCATGCATGTATGTTGTATGTATGTATGTATGTATGTATGTATGTATGTATGTATGTATGTATGTATGTATGTATGTATTTATGTATTTTAATGTATGTACATGTATGTATGTGCGAGTACACACCCACCTACATGAACATACTGATGGAGGAATGTGTGTGTGTTGTACTGTATGTGTGTGTAATAATTTCTTACCTTTCTGTGAAATCCCAGCTTGACAAGGTAACCCTCCTTTGAATTGAGCTGCAAGTAAATGGGAAGAGATCACATGACGCTAATGTTACCATGGCACCACAAAAGGGTGTGGCACACAAAGGTGTGGCATAGAGGGGAGGGGGTGTGGCACATAGGAAAAAGGGCTAAATGTGTAGACCAATTCTTATATAATTCTTGCACTGAATCCATACGTTAGTACAAAGGTGCGTAATACTAGAAGTGAGCGGGGGGCACATCTGGTGTGCATGTATGACACTAAGCCTTCATTCAAGTGTGAGCTAAATGCAGTAGCATTCGTTGAAGAGGCAAGGAAGGGGGTTGCTATTTCACATAGATTGTAACCAGAGCACCCTGATACCTAACTGTTACATAACTGTTACTTTAAACTGATTGTACCATCACAAGGGTTTGGTACTACAAATACATAATCACATGACCACCACCTCACATGTACACCATGACACTACTATCACATGCACATGCCCACCACCCTCACACATGCACCACTATCACATACAC
>JABACO010000002.1:2395323-2418888 GCA_013339895.1 Ephydatia muelleri | reverse complement strand
GTGTATGTGATAGTGGTGCATGTGTGAGGGTGGTGGGCATGTGCATGTGATAGTAGTGTCATGGTGTACATGTGAGGTGGTGGTCATGTGATTATGTATTTGTAGTACCAAACCCTTGTGATGGTACAATCAGTTTAAAGTAGTTATGTAACAGTTATGTATCAGGGTGCTCTGGTTACAATCTATGTGAAATAGCAACCCCCTTCCTTGCCTCTTCAACGAATGCTACTGCATTTAGCTCACACTTGAATGAAGGCTTAGTGTCATACATGCACACCAGATGTGCCCCCCGCTCACTTCTAGTATTACGCACCTTTGTACTACGTATGGATTCAGTGCAAGAATTATATAAGAATTGGTCTACACATTTAGCCCTTTTTCCTATGTGCCACACCCCCTCCCCTCTATGCCACACCTTTGTGTGCCACACCCTTTTGTGTGCCATGGTAACATTAGCGTCATGTGATCTCTTCCCATTTACTTGCAGCTCAATTCAAAGGAGGGTTACCTTGTCAAGCTGGGATTTCACAGAAAGGTAAGAAATTATTACACACACATACAGTACACACACACACATTCCTCCATCAGTATGTTCATGTAGGTGGGTGTGTACTCGCACATACATACATGTACATACATACATAAATACATAAATACATACATACATACATACATACATACATACATACATACATACATACATACATACTACATACAACATACATGCATGCATACATACATACATACATACATACATACATACATACAACTATGCATGCATGCATACATACATACATACATACATACATACATACATACATACATACATACATACATCGTATTTCCATCGTAACTGCATGTACAGGTACAAACAGACACGTTAGGGAGGACAAAGGCACACGTAAAGTTCAGCATCAAGTTTATTTTCATCAGCAAAATAGTGCTTCGCTATAGCTTCACGAGCTAATCGCATTCGTGGCGAGTGTCCGGTCGAAACGTCATCCTCTGCCACGTTCTTACGAAAGCATGTCTTCCTCGCTCTTTGTTCAGCTATTACCGCTCGAGTTGTCAGGTAGATGATGGCAGTCGGTCTCCATTTAGAGCGCACCTTCACGGTATCTTCAGCCTTCTCCAGGTTTGAGCCGCAAAAGGATGGTAGGTATCGTTCTGGTGGCCAGCCGTAACGATACTCAGATACGGTGGTAGTAATGGAGCGGGTGGAACTGAGAAAACTCAGTTCCAAAAGGCCGCCCATTAACGCGCCACGCGGATGTACATACATACATACATACATACATACATACATACATACATACATACATACATACATACATACATCATACATACATACACACACACACACACCCACACACATACATACATACATTCATTCATTCATTCATTCATTCATGACATACATACATTACATGCATACATACACCGCACACAACACACACACATAAATAAAATTGATGTTATTTGCTACTTGGGCCCTGCATCTAGAACTGGAAGAGGAGGTGGTTCGTGCTCTTCAAGAATGAGCTCAAGTATTATGAGAATGAAGACTTGACCCCACGGTCCACCCCCCTGAGGGTCATCAATCTGTGCGAAGCATCAAAGGTGGAGAAAGACCCAACAAAGGAATTCTGTTTTAGGTAACCCAGTTGTGAGGATTTCGTTATATGTTTAGTAAATTATGGTGATGCATGTTCTTCAAATTTCATGTGACAGTGCCATAGTGTGTAGGTCTGGTACCAGTGCCATAGTGTAGGTCTGGTACCAGTGCCATAGTGTAGGTCTGGTACCAGTGCCATAGTGTAGGTCTGGTACCAGTGCTATAGTGTAGGTCTGGTACCAGTTTGGTGTGGGATATGGTTGTGTAGGTTTCTCTAGTCACGTGGTTATTTTTGGCAAGTCATGATTGTCTCAAGCAAAACTAACTAGTGAATTATTATGTATTGCATAATATAGGTACATGTAGTTTGTCTGATTTTTGCTGTGTATTGTGTGTGTATGTGTGTGTGTATGTGTGTGTTTGGGTGTGTGTGTATGTGTGTGTATGTGTGTGTGTGTTGTGTGTGTGTGTGTGTGTGGGTGTGTGTGGTGTGTGTGTGTGTGTGTGCATTGTTGAGAACCGGTATATAGATTTACACACATGTACATATTTTGTGTAGGGTGAGTGTGGTGTGGGTGTTTGTATGGATGTAGTGTGGTGTGGGGTGTTTGTATGGATGTATATGTGTGGAGGTGAGTGTGGTGTGGGTGTTTGTATGGATGTACATGTACATGTGCGTCTGTGCTCATATCTGGTAAGGCACAAGTGATCACGAGTCCCCTCTCCATCCAGGCTGGTTACTTACATCGGACATTCCTCATGTGCGCCCAATCAGCAAAGGAGATGGATGAGTGGGTGGAGAAGTTGTCATGGAAATTGGTGAGAGTAAACAACACCCACTCCTAAAACTTCACTTACCATCTCTACCCTCCTTCCTTCTCTCCCCTCCACCTTGCCTTCCTCGAAACAGCAAAATCTGACAGCCTCCAGTGGCCCGGACAACCCATAGGCTGCAATTCAAGCACTTTGCTTCCTCTTTGAACATTTTCAGTTATACAATCACCACACTCAGATGTAATCTCATTTCCACTCAACGTGTTTTAAATGTGTTGTTCTTTTTTGGTTGTTTGTATGTGTGCCTTGAACTAGAAGAGTCGGTTCTGTTGTTAAAATACCGAAATAATATTTTATTTTGTTTTACATCAATATTCTGGTCGTATACCAAGAGTGTACAGTACCTGAAAAACGTTGTTTGAATATAGCATCTACAGACATGGTATAAGCATCTATACAGACTGGTATTTCATTGCTTCTTTGACACATATTTTTTTTAATGATAAATTTGTGGCTAATTAACCATTCATATCAGTTGTAGGACATTTCAAATCTGTTCACTGCAATGTATATGTGTGGTTTATTTTAATCATTATGACAATCTGTGCTAAAGCATGGGAACACAACAGCACTAGTGTGTGGGCATGTACTCCCTTGTTGGGGAAGAAAGCTTGCCTCAAAGTGACCATTTGCTACGTCTTCTTGCTGTTCGTATGTTTAGTATAATGCACACATGATCTACTTGCATGTTTTAGAAAGGAAAACTACCTGCAGCTGTTGACCAGATGCCATTGCTAAGGTGGTAGTCTCGTACCCAGACCCAACGTTTGCGCAGCTGCGGATGGATTACATCACCACTATTTTCGCGTAGCTGTGATGTAATCCATCGTGAAACTTTTGGGTCTGGGTAACAGACTACCAACTATACGGGATAGAAAGTGATGACCCTCCTTTGACGGGGTCATGGAGGATGCAGGGAGTGGAGCCTTCCAGAAACCATATGGATCATTCCCGCGAAAAGGGATACAATATAATTATCGAAAAATGCAGTTACCATCAGCATACCGCCTTCACGAACGCCAAAAGCAGAGGTCTTATGACCAACGTGTACGTGAAATAGAACATGGCTCCTTCTAGTATTTACCACATCAGGAGGAATGGGGAAATGTGCCTTCGTAACGTACAAGAGACTTGCCTCGCTTTTATCAACCAAGCAAGAGCAAAACTATGGCGCAACTGTTGCTTGGGTACGATGCTGCCTTAGTTTCTCACTCTTGCGCTCTTCCATCATGTGCCTTAGAGGTGCTCGATCATCACAGGGCCGGGGCGAGCAGTCAGATCCAGCGTGATTGATCTGGCTGTTGCAGAACCAACTTAGTTTCCCTCGATATCTGTTTAACTCATTAAACTGCATCCTTTGTGTTCATATCTACATACCTTACTCTGTACCATTTCTTATTCACTTTGTGGCTATTAATTGGGACAGTTTGAAAATTGCCCCACGGTTAAATAGTTATAAAAATGCATCGCGCTATACCTTCCCAACGGATAACGCTATCGACTTCCTATTTTCAACCACTTCATACTACACCATTTCACTATGAAGTGTTGAACATAGGAAGTCGATAGCGTTATCCGTTGGTAAGTTATAGCGATTCAAACGCGATGCATTTTTATAACACGTTAACCGTGGGGCAATTTTCGCGGAAACTGTCCCAATTACCAGTACGCGAATAGAAATGTAACGCTTGCGTTGAATTGTATAGGGCTAATTGAAAATTCAGAGCCTTGACTCAGTGCATAAGAAGAAATGTGGAGAGCAGACTTCTACAATATCAAATTTGAAAAAATAAGCGCTAGCCTATAAGCTCACCTATTTGTTAGGTAAAGCTAGCGTCATATATTGGGTACATGAAGGTATTGGCACTATGGTATTGCAATTGGCATAGATATTTAACCCGGATTAAAATATTGGCAACTTTCTGATAATTACGGTTCGAGCTATTGTGCGGTAAACCCCCATTTAGCACCATTTATGCGTTGATTGATCCAAATGGCGTTTATAAGATTAGGTGGTAAATTATTCATTAACCCCCTTTTCGTAAGGCACTTTGAACGCCGTATTGTGATTGGCGGCTACTTTCAATACAAATGCGGAGAAACACAAGTCGGGGACCATCCAAAATGCATGGGAGGTGATTACCAGGGCAACAGGTTAGACTTTAGCATTGTATAGGTTTGCATGATTCCTCGTCCCACGATTGTGATGGCTTGTGCACGTATGTGTGCGTGTGTGCATGTGTGTGTGTGTGTGTGTGTGTGTGTGTGTGTGTGTGTGTGTGTGTGGTGTCTGTGTGTGTGCGTGTGTGTCTGTGGTGTGTGAGTTAAGAAGCACAACCAATTGTCCGCATGAAGGATTGCATCGTATTAATAGCCTGGCACCATTGTTTCGTTTGCACTCACGGTTGTATCACTTCCTCATCTCAATTGAGTGCACCAAAATTGTCCGTGCTGGCTCAGCATATCGAAAGAAAGAAAGAGAAAGCATGAATGTTACATGTTGACTGGGCCATTAGTTACCCTCCCCCTTGCCCTCTTCAATAAGCCTAACGGACGTGACTCTAGCCCTCTGTGCAATATCGTGGTGACCAATCATTGGAGTGCATTGGCGGATGTGCGTGGGAACTATTACAAGGGACTTCGGGTGTGGTGTATGGAGCCTGTAACAATGCTAATTGTATTAGAACTGTGGGAAGGCGGGGGTTGGCTATTCAAGCATTTAGACCGTAAATGGTATGACCTAGCAATGTGTGCTATTGAAAAATAAACGTTTGCTTTGCTTTGGCCATGATATGTAATTGGTAGGGCGGGGGACGCGCATTGGGTCACGCGACTAAAGATCACTCCTTAGGTATAGGCCACGCCCATCATCTAGTCCAAGTATGGCAGGAGTCAGGCCTTCCTCAAGCACCTTATCGTCCAGAGCAATCGACTATGGACATGATGGAGGAAGAAGGAGCCCAGTCCTTGGCTCCCAACGCCGCACGATCGTACCCGCCGCCAAATGGCATGGAAATCATTCCGTAAGCTGCCAACATTTTCTATCTTGTTTCGTACATGCATGTACTGTACCTAGTTTTTTTTTTTTACTATTTATTTTTGGCTTGTACGTGTAGTTAACTTGCTAGTCGATACGCTGTAAACTCGTCTTGTGTTTTGCTTTATAAGTTTTAAAATATGATAGCACACGCGAGCGATGTTGGGAAAAGGTTCGGAAGGCAAGGTTGAATGAGAGGCATATGGGGGCAGTTTGTAGGTAGTTGCCGTGCGCAACTGTGTACTCTGGCTGTAGTTAGCGTATCGGGAGAATGATTATATGGCTACATTAGAAGCGCCAGACAACCGCCGCGCAGGCCCTGGACAGCTGGATAGTATACTTACTAGCTGTGAGTCGTTGAGTGGGCTAGTTTTTGCTACGCCCTTTTGCACTTTGGCAACAGTGTAAATAGAGTGAGTGATTGGGGCGAGGAAGACGTTCGTACTTTTTTATGTAATAAGCTGTTGTTTATTTGCCAAGTCCAAACAACAATCACCCCCACTGTAACGTTACGCCTCAAACACCCTGTGGGTATATAGTGAGACACCAATAGTGGCGAAAAGCATGGTCATCCAGGTTGGCAGACACACAATTGCAGAAGGACCGTGTACCGCTGACATCTCTTTACCAGTGGAATCAATTAAATCCACACTATGATGTTTTGAAGCATTGTATATGTATTCTTTACTCATAATATTCTTTCTTTCTCCCCTCCCCTCCCTTCCCCCTCTCCCTCCCCCCTCCCCCCCATCAGCTGGTTACCATAGCAACTATCAGCCGGCACGTAGCTGAGAGTCTTCTAATGTCCACGGCCGAAGATGGCAGCTACCATCCTGCGAGACAGCAACAAGAACCCAGGGGACTTTACCCCTGTCTGTGAGGTGGAGAGCACCCCCCACCCTCCTCCACCCCCCACTCCTCTTATCTATCTCCTCCCCATCCACCTCATCCCTCCTATGCTATTTTCCAAGTGCCCCTAGGCTGATCTACTTATTTTGCGTTATTACATATACACCCACACATGCACCACAACCCCACAACCATACAATACACACATCATACCTCCCACATTTGCACACACATACATACACAAATACACATACCACACACAACAACCCACACACACCACCCCTAGGGCTAAAAATGCAGTGAAACATTTCAACGTCCATTGGAATGGCAGGGAGTTCTGTTTGCGGATTTGGGAAGTTTGCAGTCTGTTGATACACTCCTAGAACACTTTGATGGCAACCAGTGATTGGCGGAGAGGGAGGTAACGGTCAGCTCCACCCCCTCCCACATTCACTTGGATGAAAACCAACCACACTTATCACACACATGCACATCTACACACACCTATGCACACACCTATGCATGCCTTTCACACACACCTACACATACACACCTACACACACTCTACACACACATCTAACACACACACGCACACCTACACACACACCTACACACACACACACACACACCACACCTGTAGTGTGTCCTGACACGCTCAAGTACCCATAACCCCCATAATGTGGAGGAGCCCGAGACCTACGACAGATCAGAGTGCATGCGGAAATGGGGCCAAGTCCTGATGGTCCAGGATAACAGCCAAGCCTACAGTGTTCTCTGTGAGTGTGTGCGGTTGTCTTAATGTGTGGGTGGGTGTGGTTATTGTGTATATGTGTGTATGTAATGTGTACGTTTGTGTGGTGTGATATGCGTGTGTGGGTTATGTGTGAGTGTGTGTGCATGTAATGTTGTGTACAGTGGTGTATGTGCTTTGGTCAATAGGTTCTTATGGCAAATGTTCTCCTCATCTTCTCACAACCCGTCCCCTCCTGCCCCTCCCCTCACACCCCTCCCCTCTGCCCCTCCCCTCACTACCCTCCCCTCTGCCCCTCCCCTCACTACCCCTCCCCTCGTGCCCTGACCCCTCCTACCCTCCCCTCACTACCCCTCCCCTCACTAACCCCTCCCCTCTGCCCCTCCCCTCACTACCCCTCCCCTCTGCCCTCCCCTCCTACCCCTCCCCTCTGCCCCTCCCCTCCCCTCACCCCCTCCCCTCTGCCCCCCCCTCACTACCCCTCCCCTCTGCCTCTCCCCTCACTACCCCTCCCCTCTGCCTCTCCCCTCACTACCCCCCTCCTCTGCCTCTCCCCTCACTACCCACCCCTCCCCTCTGCCTCTCCCCTCACTACCCCTCCCCTCTGCCCCTCCCCTCACTACCCCTCCCCTCTGCCCCTCCCCTCACTACCCCTCCCCTCTGCCCCTCCCCTCACTACCCCTCCCCTCTGCCCCTCTACCCTCCCCTCTGCCCCTCCCCTCACTACCCCTCCCCTCTGCCCCTCCCCTCACTACCCCTCCCTCTCTCTCCCCTCACTACCCCTCCCCCTGCCCCTCCCCTCACTACCCTCCCCTCTGCCTCTCCCCTCACTACCCCTCCCCTCTGCCTCTCCCCTCACTACTACCCCTCCCCTCTGCCTCTCCCCTCACTACCCCCCCCTCTGCCATCCCTCCTCATCATAGATTGGGTCAAAAGAAGGTTATTTGACTAAACTAGGCTTCCACAGAAAGGTAAGAGTAACCTATACATCCAAGTACCCATGTTGTGTGTGTGTGTGTGTGTGTGTGTGTGTGTGTGTGTGTGTGTGTGTGTGTGTGTGTGTGTGTGTGTGTGTGTGTGTGTGTGTGTGTGTGTGTGTGTGTGTGTTGGTTCACATATGTACAACAATCATTGTCTTCATGGTTTGGTCTCCCAGAATTGGCTGACTCGTTGGTTTGTTTTGTACAAGAACGAGTTGAAGTACTACAAGAACAGAGAGGTGAGAAGACCACACACCCTGGTCCTTTGGTCCTCCAACGTTAATGATGCAACTTCATACTGTCCCTCCTCCCCATGCCTCCTCCCATATCCCTCCTCCCCCTTCCTCCCTGTGTCTTATAACCTAGGAGAAAATGCCACTAAAGGTGATTGATGTTTCTGACATTAAGGACGTGATAGTGGACAACACACAGGGCAAGGAGAACTGCTTCAAGTAAGAGTATGGCCTCTTCCATCCCTCCCTCACCTTCCTCTTCCCTTCACCCCCATCTCTCCATCACCCCCTTCTCACCTCTCCTCCTCCCTCTCCTCCTTCCCACAGGCTTCTAACGTCGACAGGACTTACTTCATGGTGGCATCATCGTCCAAAGAGGCAGAGGAATGGATCGAGATCCTCCAATGGAAGCTGGTATGCAGGGGCACCTAGCCACATCCATAGCTTTGCTACTGTTTCCATCACCACCATCACCACCTCCAACACCACCACCATCATCATCATCATCATCATCATCATCATCTTCATCATCATCATCATCATCATCATCATCATCATCATCACCATCATCATCATCACCATCATCATCTTCATCATCATCATCGTCATCATCATCATCATCATCTTCATCATCATCATCATCATCGTCATCATCATCATCATCATCATCATCTTCATCACCATCACCACCATCACCACCACTACCACCACCACCCTCCACTGTCCTTAACATCTGTGCTTCTCGCGTTGCCATAGTAACTTGCTGTTTTATTGCTAAGCAACGTGATGCCTCTCTGCTTAGCTGGTCAAGCGCAACTACTCCAATAGTTCCACACCACTAACCCAGCTGTATTGAAACAGACTTAAACCCCCCCCCCCCCCCCCCCCCCCCCCCCCAACATCATATCTACTCCACCTCATGCATACTGATGTAATATTATTTAAACATCAGTGCAGCGTGCCACTCCCCCATACATTCATTACACATTGTACAGAAACAAGACTACCTACACATGAAGGTATATTTTGAGGGTATGGGCCCACACTTCATAAACCTTTTTTTTCGAAGTTCAAGCTGCTTGAAATATTTGTGCATACATGTACCTTATGTGTACAGCAGAATATGGAGGTGTAGCCCACATGTATTTGTAGTCATACTGTATTTGCATCAGGTCATGGGTAAGCACGTAGTAGAGGATGAGGATGGTATGTGGAATGTGTCTTCAGCTCTGTGCGTATCGTGAGTACATACATGTATTTTCTGTCTAATTTGTTCCTTAAACGAAAGAGAAGTGTGTGACACTTAAGCTTCACTTAAATAATACCATGGGGAAACTCCTAGGGGAAGGGGGGGGGGGGAGGGGGGGGGATGAAAAGTAATCCTTACAACCTTACAAGTTCTTGTCAACACCACCCACAAAGTACCCACAAAGTGCTTAGTTGTGTAAATGTGCATTCAGTGTTGTTAAATGCAGTACCAAGTGAGAACTCACTCTCTGTGATGTGTAATCGCTACCTTCATTTTCATTTATCATCCCACTGTCTGCCTCCCTATTTGTCACCTCCTAGTCACCATGACGATGATTGCCAGCCCTGGCCATCTTCAACATTTGTGCATGTTACCATAAAAGGAGCGCATTGTCATTAGTAACAAAATCCACTCCCCTGCCCACAAAACACACACACAATAAATGGAAGTTTATCAGAATGTCTTTCCATGCACAAAATTTGGCCTTACACAAATACAGGTACCTACCAAATTTTCAGTAGCATGGATGTAAGGCTATGTGTGCCCCTGAGTTTATTTTGGGCATGTCAAACTGTGATTGTGTCAAATTTGCCATCTTTTTGTATCCAGAAACATACAGGCAGCAAGGAGGAAGAGGGGGCACAGAAATAGCCCTGTGTGTGTTGTGTGTGTGTGTTGTTTTTTTTTTGTGTGTGTGTGTGTGTTCGTGTGTGTGCGCGCGCCAATTTCTATGTGTTGTGTTTGGGAAGTGTTTTTGTACCTTGTATGTATTCTTTGTGTATATTTGGTGTGTGTGTGTGGGTGTGGTGATCAACTGACTCATAGCCATGGACTCTGAACGTCAACACCTGCACCTTGATGACTTCCCACTTTCATCGTGTACATGACTGTGTGTGTGTGTGTGTGTGTGTGTGTGTGCTTCTGTGAATCTTAGTATTGCCCACTGGACAGTGTCAAATATGTCAGTAGCATTTCTTCGTTGCAATATGAAATTTTTAGCTCATCATAGAATGGCATTGCGATGGGTGTGTGGTCAGTGTTGATGGGGTGTGGTCAGTGTTGATGGGGGTGTGGTTAATGTTGATAGGGTGTGATTAGTGTTGATGGGCGTGGTGGTGGTAAATTGGCATAGCTGGGGAGTGTGTAGTGTAGGGGAAATACATGTAGGCTTCCACTAAACATACGTGGATCCATTGGTAGCTGGCGCATGGCACCAGCTATCACATGCACAGTGTAGAGTGAACAGTGAAGAGACGAATCCCAACAAGATACAGGTTACTTTGTGCGTGTGTGTGTGTGTGAGAGAGAGGTGTGGTTTGTTTATTTTCTGATGTGGTGAAGAGGAAAACAAACTGTCACAGTGGATTGGCACAGCTGGGGCATGTGTACTGCATGGGTGGGTACATGTACGTAGCCAAAACTCTGAACACTAAAACAATAAACAACTGGTGAAGTGGTAGACCCCTTTAGGTAGCTGGTACATGGCACCAGTGAAGGTAGCCATCCAATGCAGTGAGGTAAGGTAGTGAGAGATGTGGGGTTTGTTTCGTTATCTGATATGAGGGGAAAAACAAATTGTTCTACACCCTGAGACACATGAGTGATGGTGGCGCATCACACATATTCCATGGCCTCACCACACAATGCCCAATAATAATGATAAATTAAGCTTTGGTTGTTGCATGAATCACACACGGCACAAATAATCAACAGATCTAGTTTCCTACGATCAATCGTACATGCACCCAGATCTAACACATGGGGATGAACTATGCCTATGCAGTGGTGAGAATGGAGGAATGCTAAAAATCTACGTATCCATTTGTCGACTCTGACTGCTTCGTCTCTTTAAGGCAACACGGGCCGCAAACCATCCTTGAGTTTAGCTCTCTCTTTTGGCCACACACAGTGCAGTTAACCCTGTGTAGTGTAGAATCAGGATCTCACACACTGCACACACACACCACACACACAAACACACACCACACACACACTGCACACACACTGCACACACTCACCACACACATACATACACACATACACACATACACACCACACACACACCACACACACACACCACACACACACCACACACACACAACACACTGCACACACACCACACACATACACACACACCACACACACACACACCACACACACATACCACCACACACACACCACACACACCATACACACACCACACACACACACCACACACACACACAGATCAACTCACATACTGCACCACACACACACACATGTACATATATACTACATATCTTCACACATGTCATAAGCATGGATGATGGAAATGTACTTTATATTGAGCCAATCTAGAATGTTCCGTTTACAGTCTGCTATCTGCATCCTTAGCTTGTCATTGTTATGCAGACTAGGTGAGCATTCCAAGCCATGGAGTAAATCTGTAGGGGAAGCAAAGATATAGAACAACTGGAAGGTTAGTGAGGTCAATGAAGGGTCGGTAAATACACCAAGTTGGCAATAAAATGACAATCTTTTAATATTATTAGAATTAAAACTTTTCATGACTTAGCTAACACACAACTTTAGATGCTACAGCATATACTTACCTTGCTCATCGCATTAACACATGCATAAATGACTTTTTTTTTCCAGAGCCTTCAGTAATTATAATCACTGGCATGTCATAACCATGACAACATAACAAAAGTGGGCAACCAACCTGCTGCACGCTTGTAGAATATCCGAGTGGTGACATCATCCCAGCCCAGCATTGCCTCTGCTTGTGCCCTAGTGTTGAGGGCATCGTAGACAGCGACTTTAGTTCCCTCAGGGAGAGCTGTTTGGTTACATTGAATATTAGGACCAGATCGCAAAAGCCTAGCTAACAGCCAGCACACCAGACCAACTCAACCACTGGATCTCTAATTAGAGCAATGACTGTTACTGTTCAAACCATGCAGAAACCAGTTGTACAGCATGGCAAATAAAAGCATACACTGTAGTGCAAAACCAGTTGCATGAATCAATACCACAAAACATTTAACCAAGAACGATGCTAATGTTCTGATCAGAGCACAACTTCATCCCACGCGCGTGCACACACACACATACACACACACACACACACACACACACACACACACACACACACACAAAAGCACACACACACAAAAGCACACACACACACACACACAAAAGCACACACCATATATTCCCACACAACAGCACAAGAACTCTAACCTTCAATTAAAGCAGGATCTATCTGTCTATCGGGTGCTGGATGACCAGCCATCTGGCCAGACGAGGGAACCCACATCTGCCCTTCCTTCGATCTAATTCCGGCATCCTCAGACCTGAATCCTAACATTCGTGCCTAGACCCAATGTTGTGTAGCTTTGGCATTGAAGGCGACCACCTTCCTGTAGTGACTCCTTGCTGCTGTTCGGGTAGGTGAACTGTTTCCTGCTGCACTGGAGGCTTAAAGCCCGGCTGACCAATGCTGTTGGGGACTGAGGGTGATGCATTCGCACCAATGTCTTCTCCTGTAATGGTATTTCCCCTTCCATTGGAGGGGTTTCCCCCTTTCTTTGTGGTACTTCCCCTCCCAGTGAAGGTACTTCCACCTACATTGTTGGCATCATCACCTCCACCACTGCCGTTCCCTCTTTCAGGAACTGATGGCTTCATGCCCTTCAAGGAGGAAAGGTTGAATGCATGTGTACTTTATAACCATTATAAGTTAGTGACAGCCATTTAAGTAAACAATAGGTTAGCATAGAAGCAAGAGATCATGGTGACTTTCCTCACTACAATGGAGATGACTTTCCTCACTACAATGGAGATGACTTCCCTCACTACAATGGAGATGACTTCTCTCACTACAATGGAGATGACTTCCCTCACTACAACGGAGATGACTTCCCTCACTACAATGGAGATGACTTCCCTCACTACAATGGAGATGACTTCTCTCACTACAATGGAGATGACTTCCCTCACTACAATGGAGATGACTTCCCTCACTAAAATGGAGATGACTTCCCTCACTACAATGGAGATGACTTCCCTCACTACAATGGAGATGACTTTCCTCACTAAAATGGAGATGACTTCCCCCACTTGCCATCACAGGGGTTGGGTTTACACCTAATGATCCACCAGTCCATCAAGTTGCCATAAAGTGGGGACACATCCCCGGGGTCACAGTGTGCACTTTGCCCTGGCACAACACCCTACATGATGTTCTGGCTGAAACATGCCATCGGGCCTATCTTGGTGTCCAGGTGGAAGCAGGCAATGACCTCATGGTCAACCATAGTCACACCAGCCGTGCTGACCATCTCTTGACAAACTGAGCTACAGCCTTTGGCCTTTTATATCTCTGTAACCTCTCTGCATAACACACAATACCCTGATGGAAATGAGAGCCTCTGCAGGATATGCTGCCCTAGCCACTGAAGGCAGAAAGCACACGGCCAATGATGTCACATCACCGCTCAATGCTGAAATTTGATTTGAAGCGAGTGTGACAGCTGGGTGGTCTGCAGTTTATGTAGCAGAACAAAGAAACCACATTGCAAATGACCCCAAGTGCAATGATCTGGGTTAGATCTGCATCCTCCTAGAACATTATGGGTGTTGGGGGAGCAGAAGCCAAGCAACCAGTATCCTGACTTGGATCACGCTTAGCTTCTCAGCTGCATTGTTCCAAATCCCATGCTATCACCCGACCCTATGGCAAACTCAGCATAGCTCTGGTACGGGCAAATGCTAGAGCTCTGCTTACAAGGTGTTCAGGCTGTAATGATTATCCAGGCAACGAGTTCTTAGTAGGTTTTCACATTTATGTATATTGTAGGGTGGCGCCAAAGGCATACACCAGTACGCGCAATAAAAATGGCGTTGAGTATGGCTAATTAAAAATTCAGAGCCTTACAACTCCTTGACAGATACTCCGATTCTCAGTGCAATGTGTAGAGGACATTCCAGACTTTTAGATAAAATGAAAGACATCCTTTTCGCGGAAAAGATCCCATATAATGTCCGATTAGCCATCACTGACAAAGGTAACGGAAGTACTACATGACCACTCTATAGGCACATTTGTGTACGTACAAAACTCCACATGAGTCAATAAACTGAAATAAGATTGTATGCATCTATCTACACACACAGTTTCAGCATGTGATACGAACGCCCCCTTTAACATGTTACTTTTGAATGGGGAATGTGAATAGAAGATAAAGGGCAAGGATACAGCCACGTTCTGCTCGTTTACTTTTAAAGCCAAGAATAACGATAAAGAAATACAACATACTACAATGCATATGTGTGTGTATCACATACGTACAATGAGCACATCAGATGTGTTGACAGTTATGCAAATATGTATGTACAATTTGTGTGAGGTTGTTGCAGTAGTAGACACTGCATAGCTACCATAACATTGTACATTGTAAAGAATCAATTTGCACAAGGCCATACACAAAGAATACTACTTCATGTGCTGGTTTCAAACTTACGCTGTGGTTGCCAGAAAGTCAAAGAGATACAGCAACCAAAGAAACTGTGAAAGAAGAAATCGTGTACATTACTAAGAAACCGTACAGCAGGTGTGAAGAAGTAATAAGAGATGTGGATGAATGCAGGGATAGTCCATTTCCAGTTGCAACAAAAATCTCAAAACTTTACTGCTAACCTACGAGTAGTAAGTGTATAAACACACAGTCTTTTGTCTATCACAGTCACGTGTATCCTATATAAAGTATGATGTAATTAATAATGGACTCCCTTCCACAAAAAGAATAATTATACTGCGATGACGTTAGGAGGGGTGCAAAATCACTACATGTATTTTACGGTTTGTAAGCGATAATGAGACAGAACGATTTTGATCATATATGTTTGTTGTGTTGTGTGTCTGTGTGTGTTTGTTGTCAATTTGCTGTTATGTATAAATGTCGCAATAATCATAATGTTTATACCATAAACCTCAAATAGTATATATCCATAATATCCTCGGACTAAATGTATTGTACGGTTTTTACGATAATGATATGGAACGATTTTGATCATTGTGGATTTATGTTTGTTGTGTTGTGTGTCTGTGTGTGTTTGGGTGTTTGTTGTCAATTTGCTGTTATGTACTAATAAAATATTATGTACGACGCCTGTACGAGTCTCGTACCCAGACCCCATACGTCACAGCTGCGGGTGGATTACATCACAGCTACGGAATCCGTGCCAAAAGATATACTTACCCTATTTGTTTGGCCTGACCCTACGTACGGAACGTCGCGGTGATGTAATCCACCCACAGCTGTGACGTATGTGGAATCGACTTCCTATTTTCAGCACTTTGTCCACAGTGATCAATGATCAAAATCTCCCATACATAAATGCTTACGTAGCTGGGGAGGGGTGTATATGTGTGTGTGTGGGGAGATAGGGGGCGTTACTAATGCCATCTGTCTGCCTATAATACTTCCCATCACGACCTAAAACTTTTGAACTAATGCTTGGTCAAAAGCCAGCGCTGCCAAATTGATTTTGAATCTGGTGGCTGCTTTCCATTTCCATGAGCACCAATGGAGTGTTACGTAACACTATTGGTATGTTTTCATAATACTGATTTTCTCTCAAGTGTACTAGTCTCGTACCCAGACCTGTAACGTGGTTGGAGCCTCTGGTAGATAATTGGGGGCGTGGTTTGCACATCCGTTTAGTTCGTTAGCCGTAATGTACGCGTGAAGCCAGTAGAGAATACACATTGGCTGGTTTGTGCACGTGACGTTGCTTTGCTTATGTAAACGTGCAACTACTTTATGCAATCTCGCGTGCGTGTTTGAACTTTATGAAGGTTTGCACGTGCACTAGCTGTTTATGACATGTGCACAGCGGTGTTAATACTCGTCGTGTTGCACTATCATGGTTTGGATAAACAAACAGTTCATTGATTTTATTTATCATTGTATTTCCTATGGCTTGCTGTTTGACTTATGGTAAAAAGCCTTGCACCAAACCATACCTTCATAGAAGGCAAGCCCAATTTAGTGGCTAAATTGTACCAGAGTAACGTTGTAAACAATGCAATTCTCAAAAATATAATACAACAAAATAAATACGCATAATATATCCCCACGTTATAGAAATAATATCAAGATTGATTGAATTGTTTTAGTGATCACGATGAGTTTCACATACATGTACATCTTGTTACAGAAGCTGTCTTGGTAGTTGAATTATGGGACAATCAAATAAATTCATTACAAACTACATAAAAAAATGAGATTAATATACACTTGATAACTAAGTGACCATTATATAGATGAAGAGGGTAATTTTGAATATAAAAAGGGAAAGGATTCACAAAGAAAATGAACTGGAAAGGAAGTAAGAGTCATTTGAAGTTAAATGAGTTCAATTGTATAGACTAGATGCCTTATTTAGAAAACAGACATATTGTAACATACTTGTACATTTACATATAAAAGGGTTGAAATTCATAAACGACTATAACATCAAACAAAATAGGCAGCCACAAATAAACAGTACATACATGTACACGCAATACATCACATAAATATTGGTACCATATATATGCAAAAGTTATATTATGACCCAAAGAAATAAGAAAATAAATTTTTTCTTAGTGTTAAAAAGTACTGGCAAACGTTAAATACATGTAGACAAGTACAGTAAAGGTAGGGAAAAATTCATGCACTCTACAATGACATGAATAAAATGAAATAAAAATATATATATAACTGTTTCCCCATGTTATTGAAACAACTTTAAGATTGATATTATTGGTTTTGAAAATTTGCATTGGTTTTGATACCTATGAATACAGTTTATGAGAATTGATTAATTGGTTTTTTCACCTATATGTTTGTCTTGTGTCCTCAGTAACAAGCATTGCACCAAACAATAGCTCCATATATAAGGTAAGCTCAATCCAGCAGCTAAAGTGTACCAGTTAAATATTTTTAAACTCTCAGTGTACTACATGTATGAACCAATAGAAAAGTTTGTAAGTTGTTTTAACAGTCTCTTTACAGTAATAACTCCAATGCACAACATTACATTACATTACATTACTTTTCTATAAAAACAGCTTCCTTTGAGTACTACTGGGAGAGATGTGTTTGGCTGTGGAGACTTAAACAAACTCTTGTTCTTCATTTAGTGATACACAAACTTTAAACCACTGACAGTGTGAGAAAAGATTAAGTGTTCCACAGCAAAAGCTGATGGAAGTACAGTATGGAGTCAGGACATAACATCCTTTAGTTCACATATGCACACAGACATATGTGTACATACAGAAATGTTAGACAGCTCTTGACAGGGCCAGTGTACATGTATGCATAGCGATTTACCCTGCACTGATGGGTGAGTATATATGATTTAAGATAGTACTACAGTGCAGATGGAAGTGCATGCTGTCATCAGCCTTGCTTTTGTAAGTAAGTTACTGTTTCCAGAATTTTATGATAATCAGATGATGATATGTAATGCGCACACATCCACACATGAGCGCAGGGCTGGTTTGCTACAACAGCAGACACACTATTGTATAGCTTAACAAGCACGATGCATGCCACAGTAAAATGGTTCCCTAACCAAATCTATCTTGTGTGTGATGGTAATTGTTGTGGTGCTGCACCAAGAGGCTATTTTACCTGCTGTGAGCAATAGGCAAAAATCTCGTTCCATTGTTCTAGTGGTAAGTCTTCTAATTGCCCTAATGACAGAGCAAGTGCACACGCTGACGACGAAAGTGGTGTCTGCTGCACGCGTCAGAGATAGTCAGGCGATTCTCTCTTGCGTGACAGTATCTTTGAAGGCAAATTCGATATATTGTTTTTCAGTCCTAAGGAACTTCTAACTGATCTGCAATGGAGAGACATGCGCGGTACGAAATGTTCTATCAGGTATCAGGAATCAGGAAAACGTTATCGCACTGTTGTGGATGATGCTCATTGTGCCAAGCCCTGGTGAGTCGATTTCATAATCACGCAGGCCTATAATTTCATGTATAACTTCAGGAAGAAGTACTCTTATTCATGCGAAATACGAAACATTTTGTTCTGATCAGGTACATGTTATGGCAAACTTACTGCCACAGTGACATCTGCAAGTCTTGTAGACACTCACTTATCGTAAGTCTAAATTTGACACACATCTCAAATGCTTCAAATATTAGCCGTACTGCTGTTGACTGGTATAACTTTGTATTGCATACAATACTTTCTGGACCACCGCCCGGCTGTGATAAGGAGGTCCCTGTAAAGAAGTAGAGATCGGTGAAAGTAAATTCGGCAAATGAAAGTACAACCGTGGCAGAGCTGCGGACGGTCACTGGGTGTTTGGGGGGACGGAAACGAGGAAGTGGGGGAGAGCTTCTTGGTAGAAGTTGCTCGGTGTGATGCTGCTACATTATTGCAGCTCACGTGAGACCTGGCAGTATCATTTACAGCGACGAGTGGAGCGCCTCTATAATCAGATAGCTGCAACCACAGGAAACATTCATAACACTGTCAATCATTCGCTCTATTTTGTGGACCCTCTCACCATGGGCACACACGCAAGGAGTGGAAGGAATGTGGAGCTCGTGCAAACGCATGATGCGAGAGGAGAAAACTATGCATTCTTGCCTATTTGAAACATATCTCCCCGAGTACATGTGGCGTAGACGATTTGGTGGACCAGTTGCATTTGGCAAAATCATAACACAAATCGCTGAACAATATCCAGTGTGATTTGTATTACTTAGTGTGAAATAACTTGTAAATTGAATCGCTAAGCTAACTTTATGTTGCTTTACGTGACATCAAATATACTGCACAGTACTGTATCTCCTAAAATTGTTATGATAAGCATGTAGTACTTCACTAAGTATAACAGCCCATGTGATTGTTGAGACAAAAACTGAATTCTAAGCTCATGCAGAAATATAAAGACTACTTATGCAATAATAGTTCCCTCTCTCATTTTCCTGTAGTTTACAAAATGTGTTAATATAGTTCGTTGATTTTGAATTCTTTATTCTAATTCTTTGCAAGAATTATTTGATAATGCTTATTTCTGTACTTTTTATTTCTGTTTTTAAAAGGGACAAAATATACACAGTTACAACAAATAACACTGTCCTCAAAAACAAGGCAATCTTCGCTCGCAAAGGTGCCCAGGACTGAGACAGCATTACCTCGCTGTACGGCTACAGCGAGGCGTTTGAAGTAAATATGAAAAGGACTTCACTTCCCCTGACACCTTACGAACACGACAAGCAAGATCCTTTAGGAATGAACAGAGTCTGTTTTCCAAACACACCCGATGTTTCTATGACAACTGGAGCAAACAGATACATATTGGGGTCCATATTTGAGTATTTGTCGGATTTCCGTTTCTCAGCTTGGTCAGCCACTGCCCCTGCCTCCTGTGATGCAACTCTGCTATAAGAAGGTGCATTAGTGTCGACACATGTTGATGTTCCTATAATTAATCTATCATTTTCATAAAGCACAATTACATCGATCTGCTCTTTTGCCTTTATTAAGCCAATTCATTAGAATAGTTGACATGCCTTCATTACTTTGGTTGCGCATACATTAGGCTCTAAAATGACTTATAACATAATTATATCATGAATTGTTTACATATCATGTGCTTCAGTTTTGCATGTGCTGTAATGTTTTTGTTTCTGTTGAATGTTAATTAATAATGCATCAAACTTCTATTATGCTGATTATCTCTACAACTTGATGCATATAAATTGTGATCTAAACATTTTATCTTCGTATGACACTGCAGTTGCCTTTATATTATACATGTACTTTAGTCGCACTTTTCTGTAATACCGTCTCGACTTAATGTTCTACATTATAGGTATTGTTTTGATTTCTCTAGCTGTTACTTAATGTCAACATTGTGTTCATACTTTTATTACCATGTTCTTCATTTTAAAGCTGTAATTTTGATGGTTCATGATATCTTTGTAGTTTCTAGAAATTGTATGAATACTATAAACCTTGATTTGTACTCTAATTTCCATGGTATTATCATCCGCGTCTCCATCAAAAATCCATCATACGCAATGCCCCAAAGCCTCAAAATTACAGCGTAACATGTTTGCAACTACGAGCAAGTGTGGTACCAATTCTAACAGCTCTCAAGTCGAAACCCTCATTATCAGTCGCACGTGACTACAAAATCATTTTTGGAATCATTACGTGATTGAACAGTAAATAATCTGATTTTATGCTCAATCACACAATGATTTTACAGAGGATTTTAAAATCCTTTATAAAATCAACAACTTGCATTTTTTTCCTGCCATTTTGTTGTTTTGCGTACGAAATAGTTTAAGCCATCTAAGATTTTATTTGATTGTGGAAGAGATGTCTGTGCATCTAGCTGTCCAGTGGTATTCTGTACGGGATAGATACCAACTAACTTACTTCGGTTTCAAAACGATGGCTTGTTATTAATGAGCGGATGAAATCATTTCATTAAATGCGTACGGTAATCTTTTGTCCATTGCGAAACAGCCGAGGGCTGCTTGCCTGTGCAATGAACCAGTGGCTAATGGATCTGGTTTTTGGCGCCAAATTAGCTGTCTAAATCATTGTTGCTCATTTTGCGCAGGGGTATTGGTGGTACGATATCACAAACTGTAGTACTGAGACAAATTGTCAATCTAATCAAAGTTATACGACAACAGGAATAAGAAATTATAGTGTTTTGTTTATGCAAAATTAGCGATTTTGAAAGAATGCCATGCAGGTCGTATATTGCACGAGGAAAGTACTGAATAACTGAATGCATATCATTTTACGACATCGTTTCAAGCTGAATGCTTTAAAAAAATAGTCGTAATTGATTATCAATCCCAATCGCTTGCAAATAGGAACAGGATATTCCCACTTGGCTACGCCGTACTCGTACACGCATTTGTTCCACGACGATCCATCGAGCTCGTAAACCATAGTTGCAGATAATGGATGATGCTCCCGATCTGGTAGTTGGCGTTGTTCTCCTGGATGGATCCATACACAAGGTGGGTTGAGCTTCGGGCAGTACACGGGACGGTGCTTTCCGTCTGTCCTTGGGAGCGGGTCCTGGTGCGAGTCTTGTCTCGGTGATTGTTATATCCCTTAGTAGGCGTGGCTTTAGGCATGCAAATAGAACAGGATATTTCCACTTGGCTACGCCCGTACTCGTACACGCATTTGTTCCACGACGATCCATAGAGCTCGTAACCATAGTTGCAGGAATAATGGATGATGCTCCCAATGTGGTTAGTAGGCGTTGTTCTCCCTGGATGGATCCATACACAGGTGGGTTGGACTTCGGGCAGTACACGGGGCGGTGCTTTCCGTCTGTCTTAGATCGGGTCCTGGTGCGAGTCTTGTCGTGGTAATTGTTATATCGGTCAGTAGTGGCGGCTACGACCACTAAGACAGCGACGAAGACCAGAAGTGCCTTCATTTCGTATAACTCTAGATCCTCTCTTTAAACCGATCTTTTCAACTGCATGGAGAGGTGTTGCTTAAATAACATCACACATCCTTCATTTCGTAATCAGTCAAGGAGTCTAAATATATTGTGTATCGTCCTCTGTAAACTGGACATAATTTGAATTTGCTCGTCTAGATATATAATTGCAAATGGCTTCTGGAGCCATGAAAACTACTGACATACTGGCACGCAACATGGTTTCTTCTCTTCTGTATTATTATTTATTAGTGTTTACGTTTAACATCTAGAGGTCTATATAGGACCCATCCATTTCAGTCGCTTGGCTTCGCAAATATTTTTGTTTGGGGGGGGGGGGGGGGGGGGGGGGGGGGGGGGGGGGGGGGGGGGGTGGGGGGGGGGGGGGGGGGGGGGGGGTGGGGGGGGGGGGTGGGGGGGGGGGGGGGGGGGGGGGGTGGGGGTGGGGGGGGGAGAAGGGCAAAGGCAAGACAACGTATAATTAAAATATTAGGGGATACAGGGGGGCGCAGGCGGATGATGATGAAATTATGAGCGTAAGTGAATTGTATAGGCTAGTATTTACAAAATGAAAATATAGTGACTCAGAGATTTGACGTATAACGCCGAGAATCGTTTCATGTCTAAATTAAGCTACTCAGTAATGGTTCAATGCACGATACTTTTACTTCGGCGTTAAATTTCCCTATTGGATTCAGACTGTCAATGATAACCTGAGTGACTATTAAATCATGTCCCTAAATCCCTACTTAACAATGTTGAGCGAAGTAATTGTTAGCCATATCCAGAAATGGCCCATACATAGGCGGTCATCTTGCATTTTTTTTCAAATTGAATTTTAGACTATTAGTTTATAATGTACTATAACTGGGGTTTGATGATGGTGCTGCCTCATTCATGGAGTAAATGTTTTGACTTATTGTTTCTCTTTTTAATTACTTAAGTATCATCTAATTGTATGTATTTCATGTATTAAAAAAAAACAACATACATTTATATTCTAACTGTCCCCTGCGATAAAATACAAACGGGAGGAGGGGACCAAGTACTAGTCTCGCAAGCCAGACGGACGTAGTTCGACGTGACCGTACTATTCTGGTGCTAGTCGTCATAGTACGGTTGCGTTGAAGTACACCTGGCTAGGCCAAGTATAGTTTCGTACCCAGACCCACCATGACGTAAGCGTTTCGCTTACACCCCCTGTCGTAGTGTATTAAGCGATAAACGCTTACGTCATGGTGGGTCTGGGTACGAGACTATGCCAAGTACGAGTCCCCCCCCCCTTGCGATAAAATATGAGCAGGGAAGGAGTCCGTCTTGCATAGGCCAAGTAAGTACAGGGCCGGGGTTGGAGGGGGCCAATTATGGCGAGGCTGAATTTTTGTCTAATCGTACATATGTATTAACATTCGGATCACGTGCCATCCCCCTGATAATTATCGCGCAACATCTAAGTTATGGTTACAACGAATGAGATTCAAAGCTTCTAGTACAACGCTCCTCACACTTCTTGCAAGGGTACCTCGCCCTGACT